>JAKTPS010000112.1:0-44503 GCA_030556275.1 Lipomyces sp. NRRL Y-27488 | reverse complement strand
GCAGGGAATCAAGGTAGCCCTTGGCCTCTTTCTGGAGCTTCGTCGCGGCCGTCTCGAGTGTTCGAAAACGCCGTTCCTCGAGCTCGAACTCGCGGTCGATTGTCTGCTCGACCTGGCCGGTTTTCATCATGACCTAGAACGGCGTGAGCGATATTAGTCCCTGACGTCCGGAGGTGCCGGAATGGCGAATTGCCCGGCCGCTCAGAGGCTGCAAGACAGATCATACCGACGTGCCGGCACGGTTGACGGCCTTCTTGAAGCCGTTCCAACTCATTGTGGGCGGCGGGCGGGCGGGCGCGGGGGGGAGACGGGGGGAGGGCGTGTCGGGGACGAGGAAGGTGCGTTCTGCTGCTGGTGGTGGAGAGGTTCGGGTGTCGTGACGCCCGTCCGAATGCGGCTACGGCGCAACAACGCGGGTCTCGTACCACAATGACGCAACTGGCCAGTGTCAGCACGCACGTGATATTCACGTGCCGCGCCGCACGCCCTGGTCTTCTCTTCCCCGGGGATCACCACCTACCTAATACGGCAGTTTGAGAGGCAAGAGCACAGCATGGTCAACCTGCGTCCGCAGCCCGGCTTCGTCGTCAAGACGCTGACCGCCGGCGCCGTCCAGACGAAGGTCTTTATCAACGTCTGCCACGACGCCGGCTTTGCCTCGCCGAACTCGGCCGAGACCGAGCAGGACTTTCCCAGCAGCATCTTTGTCTCTGCCGTGCACGATGAAAAGGACCACGGTAGGTTGCCGTGCTGCCTGGAATGTATTTTGTTTGCGGCCGGATACTGAGTTCTTTGTTTTGCAACAGCCGGCCGGTCGTGTCTTGTCATTGAATGCGGTTTCCCGACGGCCTACTTCCGCCGTCTCATGACCAATGTTGACGAACGCACCATTGCCGTCTTCCGCTGCATCGCCGTCGTCGAAAGAAATCTTCACAAGCCGCTCTCGAGAGGTTTGTTTTTTCAGTTTTCTTGAAATGCACCTCTTGAGAATATTGGTCCATCTGACACTGCGCTAGACTATAAACTGCCAAAACTGCGGTGGAAAGGCCCGCAAGATGCCATGCTGTCGTTCACCCAAATTGACCTGGAACCTACAGAGCCCATCATTCCAGAGCTTGGCGAGGACGCAGCCACCGGTGTGGCGGCGTCTATGGAGGCCCTGGCCAAGCAGGCTCTAAGTGGCCTGGGCCGCGACCTGACCCTGTCGTCAAAGATCGAGGAACAGGCGCCTGCCAAAGTCGAGGAGGTGAAGATAACACCCGCGGCCGACAAGCCGCGACAGCGGCCACTGATCGAGGAAATCGAGCCCGCAAAGGTCGAGCCCGTGCTGCCTGAGGTCCAGATGTCGGCCCTAAGAGGCGGCACGTTCCCGAGATACCACTACGCGGTCACGCTTGCTGCGGACCCCGAGACTCTCGCACAGGCTACGCTGCGGCTGAATGCGGACTCGCAGCTGCTGACGATCCATTGCCCGAACGTCGACGGTCCGGTCAAGATTGGCATCCCGCAGGACAGCGACACGGACAAGATGCAGGCGTTCTACGCAGGCGACACCAAAATTCTATCGATCTTTGTTTAGATTTGATGAAAATACGTACAAAATAAATGAACTTGTGAAATGCGACCCGGTAAACCCAACCAACATAAAATAAAAAGCAAACTTGACAACTTTTTAGCCTTGCAGATATTTTTAGAACCGCTCCTTGAGCCTCGACGCGACGATCCGCAGGTTGCCGTAGACCTTGCCCGGCGGGCTGCCGAGGATGAGACTGACGACGGCCTCGCGGGCCATCCGGATGTTTGCGAACCCGCCGAGGATGTGGATCTTGCTGTCGGCGAGGACGATGCGCGTGCGCGTCGCGTTCTCGATCGCGAACTTGGTCTTGCCGTCCTTGCCGGCGATGCGGCCGACCGCGCGGGCCAGGTGGTCGCCCTGGAGGGTCTTGACGTCCTTGACCTCGAACGACTCGATGTAGAGGTCGTCGAGGCGCAGCAAGGCGATGGCGTCCTGCGAGCAGCGTTAGTTGTCGGTCCAGAAGCATTTTAAAGAAGTGAACCACGTACATCAACGTCAAAGCCGAGCGTGAACGCCTTGATGAAATCCGCGCCTTTCTGGATAGCGCCGGTGTCGTTGGTCTGCTTGCAGGTCTGTTTTCCCATGAAACTGGTCAGCGGGAGAGAACAAAAAAAAAAGCGCCAAAAAGAACGTCGACATACCCTGAGCTCGACGGTGCGTGTCCGGACATTCATTCGCACCTGGAGCTTCAGGTGCTCGACCAAGGGCGGGTATATCTTTGGCCACGCTCCTCGCAGGGGCGTCATCCGGTGAGGTGGCACGGCGACCTTGCGTGACTGGGACTTGACGCGGACCTGTAACAAGCATGTCAGCCAGTTGCGCTCTCCCAAAACAAATAAAGAGAACTTCAAACGCACTCTTTGCACCTTCGCGCTGGCGAACCGCGGCCGGCCGTCGAGGTCGAGTTCCATGGCGCCGGTGACGACGGAGGTCGGCGCGGTGCTGGCGCCGTCGGCCGAGGACACGGCCGGGACGGACGCCGCTGTCGAGAGCGCGTCCACGAGGATCTCGTCGTCGTCGTCGTCGTCGCTGACGTCGACCGGCGTCCGGGCCGGAGGATCGGGCTGCTTGAGTGCGGTCGGGGCGGGCATTGGTCGTTGGATGTGAGTGTGTGGGACTGAGGATGGAGGACCGAACATGAAATTTTTTGTGATTGCTGATTGTGAATTGGGAGTCCTGGTTGCTGGGAGGAACGAAAGGCACAAGTGCAGTATTATTAGACAGATAAAACCACAACCAACACATTTCAGCGCAGAAATGCCGAACTGCCAGCGATCCGACGACGTCGACTTCGTTCTTTTTCTATTTTTTTCATCCTCCATCACGGACAGAACCAGCACGAACGAGCTGCGATACACGACCACCTCGTCCTCCGTCGCACGAACCGGGCGAGTCTGAGAACCATGGGCGGCCTGTCTCGCTCTGTCGCCGTCGTCCCTGTCCGCGCTGCCCGAGTCTAGTCCAGCTGCGCCTTCGTCGCTCTCCGCCAACCGCGAACCCGACTTCCCCGGATTTTTTTTTCTATTGGCCCTTCCCGGCCCGCCGGTCTTCTTCCCGTCCACACCTCCCCCACCACCCCGCTCCGTTGCGCCTGCTCAACGCCAGGCCAATCGCACTGCCGGGCACCGCATCTTCTCGCGCCGGGACCTACACATTCAACTGGTGTAGCAGCCCGCGGGAACGCTCGCAACCCGGTTTCGCCGTCCACCAGCCGCATCCTTGCTCTCCATTGGGCCGGCTGACAGCCCGTTCAGGACCGTCGTCCACCCTTCTCCCCCTCCCCTATTCCCAGTTTGGCAGGCCAACCATCTTCCGCCCTGCACCGGGTCGGCCGGTTTTGCAAGAACGAAATGCTGCGCGGGCTGACTCCGCGCTCGCCGCCTTCGCTGCTGCGCGCCGGTCTCGACGGTCTCGCCCGCAGAAGCCTGCATGTCCGGCGGCCACCGGCCGCTGCCGGAGTGGAAGCAGCCGCCTCTGCCGCCGGCGCCGTTGTTTACCATCTGTCCTACTCCTCTCCATTTCCACATAATGCGGCAGCGCCTCTTCGGCGACGGCTTGCCGTTGGCTCCTCTATGTCGACTTCGACCTCACCATCGTCCTCCGCGCGGCACTATTCGGCGTGCTCGCGAGACTCGCCATTTCCACCTCTAGGCTCACCTCATACAGTTCGGGACTCGCCATGTACAGCTCGGCGTACGCAACTGTCTGCATTCCGAAGCCCATGGCGGTCCAAACTTGACGATCCGGCAGGACTTCTCCTGCGCCAGTCTCGCAAGTACAGCAACGACACAAAGAACAGCAACAGCACCGACAGCAATAACGACAACCCACAGAAACCACCAACAGAGCCGCCTCGGGAGCCCGAGAACACTGCCAAACAGGCCGCCGCCGGCGAGACCGCGGGCCCGCAGCCCGGGCCGGGTCGCGGTGCTGCCGCGGACGCGGCCGGGTACGAGAGCTGGGGCAGCGCGGTCTCGCGGCGGCTGCACCGGCCGACGAAGGAGGAGCTGCTGAAGGCGGCCACGAGCGCGTGGGCCCGGCTCGGGATCCGGTTCAAGTGGACGCTGCTGCGGCAGGTCCGGCCGTTCAACCTCGACGACCTGTCGGCCTTCCTGTCCTGGCTCGTCGTCGGCAACGTGCTCTGGGTCCTCCTCGGCACGACCACGTTCTTCTCGCTCGTGATCCTGACCGCGAACACGGTCTTCGCCCAGGAGACGCTCGCGCGGTTCATCGGCAACTACCTCACGCGCGAGACCGGCGTCACGGTCGTGTTTGAGAGCGCGATCGTGCCGCACTGGAACGACGGCGTGATCTCGTTCCGGAACGTGTTTGTGTCGCGCCGGCCCGGCAGCATGAACCACCGCGTGACGAAGGGCTCCCAGGCCACAGCTGCCGCGGCCGCGGCCGCCGCCGCCGCCGCGGCGGCGCATGAGAACGGCGAGCTCTTCGGCGAGCCCTTCGTGCCTGCCAGCGACGCCGGCTACGACGACAGCGACGAGGACGACGCCGCGACCGTCGTCGACGACGGCAACTACACCCAGTTCGACCTCACGGTCGAGTCGATCAACGTGACGCTCTCGTTCCGCAAGTGGATGAACGGCAAGGGCATCCTCGAGGACGTCGAGGTCAAGGGCATCCGCGGCCTGATCGACCGCACGCACGTGTACTGGCTGCCGGGGGTCGACCCGCGCGCGGCGCGGCGCGTGCACAAGCTCGGCGACTTTGAGATTGACAACTTTGTGCTCGAGGACGCGCTCGTGACGCTGCACCAGCCCGGCGGCTTCCGGCCGTTCCAGATCAGCATCTTCAAGTGCGACCTGCCGCAGCTGCGCAAGCAGTGGCTCTTCTACGACCTCCTCGGCGCGAACCACATGTCGGGCTCGTACGACGACTCGCTCTTCACGATCCACCCGCGCCAGAGCATGACCACGGGCATGCCGAGCTTCGCGGGCGGCGTCGCCGAAGCCGACGACGACGACGGCGGCGCGAGCGCGTGGAAGAAGACGACGCGGCTGCGGATCGACGGCGTCAACATCGACCACCTCAACCGCGGCATCGACGACGGCCCGTTCAGCTGGATCACGCGCGGCGAGGTCGACCTGATCGCGGACGTCATGATCCCGTCCGAGGACGACGACGGCCGGTTCTCGCGCATCGTCCAGGACATCGTCGAGCACTGGGACCAGACCCTGCTGAGCCGCGCGCGGCGGCGCAGCAGCAGCAGCGCGGCCGCCGCGGCGTCGTCGCGGGACGCGGACGACGACGACGACGACGAGAGCGCGTGGACCGTCCGCAACGTGCTCGTGCACTGGAAGCGCAGGTGGCGCGAGCAGCGCCGGCGGCTCGAGCTCGACGACGTCGTGCCGCAGTCGCTCGCGGCGCTGCGGGCCTGGTTCCCGCCGTCGCCGCTCGTGCCGTCCCTGTCGGTCTCCGCGACGGCCGCCGCGGCCGCGCCGGACCTGGCCGAGTACGACGACAGCGAGATCGTGTACGACGACGACATCTGCGCGACGGACATGCACTTTGCCGTCGCGAATGCCGCCGGCGACGTGGCCCCGCCCGTGGCGGCCGCGGCGGCCAAGAAGGAGGCCGAGCGGTACATCGTGTTTGACCTGCGCGTGCAGCTCCACAACGTCCGCGCCGGCGTGCCGCTGCTCGCGCCCGAGCTCTCGTACGTCAACAACGCGCTCGTGCGGCCGATCGTGGCGTACATGAACAACCACAACACGTACATCCCGATCAACTGCCGCGTGGTCAAGCGCCAGGCCGAGTTCGACGGCAGCTGGACGATCTTCGACAGCGGGCTCATGCAGGACCTCTCGGCCGAGGTCTACGAGGCCATCGCGGCGAACGTGAACGACGACGACGAGCGCGCGCGGAGGATGCGCAAGGTCGGCGTGTGGTCGCTCCAGCTCGCGTTCCAGGTCTTCCTCATGAGCATGGGCACGATGGCGATCTGATGTTTTGCTCGGTCCGCCGCAATCTACGTTCCTTTGGTTGTGGGCGCCGGGGGGAGGGAGGGGAATGTAAATACTAGAGCGCGTGTGCGTGTGTATATAAATATGATCAATTGTTTTCTATGTGTCGTCATCGGTGCGGTCGCGAGCTCTCATATGAGCGCCGGTGGTCGCGCGAGCGGTCGTGGTCGTCATCCTGGCGTCGTGGTGCGGACGCGTCGCGGCCGTCTCTGTCGCGGGCGGGGCCGTCTCGCGAGTGGCGGGTCGACCTCTGTGGCGCGTCACGGTCGCGGGGTCGGTCGTCGCGCTCGCGCGGTCGGTCGTCTCTCTCGCGGGGTCGGTCGTCTCGCTCGCGGGGTCGGTCGTCTCGCTCGCGGGGCCGGTCATGGTGCCGGTCTCGGGGTTTATCGTCTCGGGCATCTCGGGGCCTACTGTCTCGGGGCCTGTCGTCTCGGGGCCTGTCGTCTCGGGGCCTGTCGTCTCGGGGCCTGTCGTCTCGTGGCCTGTCGTCTCGGAGCCTGTCGTCTCGTGGCCTGTCGTCTCGGGGCCGATCGTCTCGGGGCCTACTGTCTCGGGGCCTATCCTCTCGGGGCCCATTGTCTCGGTCTCGGTGCTGGTCATGGTTTCGGTCACGGTGCCGGTCGTCGTGGGACGACCGGTGGTATGTCGAATGCCGAGCCACCGCCGCCGACGAGGACGGTGCTGTCGCGACCGGTATCGGTGTTGCTGTTGCTGCCTGCGACATCCACGCAGGAGGAGGCGAGGGAGGACGCGTTGGCGGCCGCTTGTCCCACTTCCCGCCGGCCTCGCGCGAGCCGCTGCCGCTCACGGCCCCGTTGCCGTGGCCGTTGCCAATCCGCACTTGCGCTGGTGCCGATCGCGACCCCGCCGCCGGCGCGACAAACTCCATCGCTGTCTTGCGCCGCTTCGCATCGCCGTCGCCGTCGCCGCCATCCGGGCCGGCGCGGATGGATCTCAGGACGGCGCGCGCGTCCCACACGGCCGGGCCGAGGTTCGACCCGAGCTCATCCAGCGCACCCGCATCGCCGCCGAGGAGCGCCGCGACCGCGCGCGCGACGTCGTCCGCGCTGCGCGGGCCGGTCGCGGGGCAGGCGAGGTGGAAGTGCCGGCGCGCGGCGCCGTCGACGCCGGTCTCGCCGCGCTTGCGGGCGAGCAGGGCCGCGAGCGCGGCCGCGGGCCGTCCTTGCGCGTTGCTGCCCGGTGTTGCTGGTGTAGTTTCCGGGTGCGAGCCGCCGCTGGCGGCGGCGGAGCCGGGCGCGCCGATGTCGAACGCGGGCGGTGCGGTCGCCGGCGCGGTGAGCTCGCGCAGGAGCGCGCGGGGCGACGGCGGGGCAGGCGGAGCAGGCGGCGCGATTGTAGGGCCGACCGTGGGGCCGACCGCGGGGCCGACGGGCGGATCCGGGTCCATTGTGTGTGTGTGTGCGTGTTTGACTTGTGCGTGGAACTTGTGCGCTTGATGGGATGAGACGAATTTTTTGGTCGAGATGACGAAGGGTTCGTTACCCCTGAGCAATCTCAAAGATGGGCATATGATATATTTCCAGAGTAAATACAGCAATCTTATAATACAAAACAAGCACGACCCGCCGGGCTCTATCAGTGGTCCTCGTACTCGAGCTCGGCCAGGTCGCGCGAGCTCGGCTCGCCGCCCTCGTGGCGCTGGAGATAGGCCTCGATCGCGGACGCGTCGCCGCCGAAGCTCATGCGCCTTACGGCCGTGCGCGCGTCCTCGTACGTCGCGCCGACGAGTCCCGCCGCGCCCTGGGCACCGGCTGTCGCGCCGGTGATGACCTCGCCGGCGAGCGCGGCCGCGCGCAGGTTCGTCTGCGCGATGGCCGCGTCGGACTCGCGCCGCGCGTCCGTGGCCATCTCGGCCGACGTCATGGCCGCGAACCGGTCGGGCGCGAGCGCGCCGTCGACGAGCGCGCGCGCGAGCGCGGGGTTGTGCTTCACGTTCAGCAGCTTCTCGCGCAGGACCGGCCGGTTGACGGCGCCGCCGTTGAGCGCGTACAGGGCTGCCTCGATCGCGCGGCCGAGCGCGTCGGCGGCGGTCTGGGTGGTGGGGGTGTCGTCCGCGGTGGTCGATGATGCGGCGGACTGGATCGCGGCGGCGAGCGCGGCGGCGCACTTGCGCCGCGTGTCGGCGTCGTCGGCGTCGTGTATGCTTTCGGTTCCGTGGGATGATGACGGCATGTTTTCGTTTTGAAGAGATCTCGGGGGCGGAACAGACGACGTGCGGCGGCGGGCGGTTATATAAAGTAGCCCCGGCGACGGTGACGGTGACGGTGATGGGATCACGATCACCACACTTTGTGCGGCGCGTGATCGAGAGTGCGGAGGACACCGGAAGGCACGAACAAAGCAGGTGATCGCGAGTCACTGGATGCTGCTCTGGTCGGTTTGGGCCTTATCATCTACATCATGTCAACTGGTCTGACAATTGAATTAAACAGCTACTAAACAGTATACGCCATAAATAAAAAAAAAACAAAGCTAGATTGCCAGAATCCGATCACCTTCCCACCGCCTTCCTGAACACGTCCAGCCCGGCCGTGTAGCCGTGATCAAACTCCCATGAATATTTGGACTCACCTTTCTCCTCGTCGTGCTGCTGCAGCCGCGCGGCCGTCCACGCCGCGCGCTGGCCGATCAGGCTCTCGTCCCTGTGCCAGAACGCGGTCGCGTCGCGCCACGCCGCCGTGAAGCCGTTCGTGTACCGCCAGTGCTCCATGGCCTCGCCCGTCGCGGCCGTGTCCCAGTGTTTGGCGTGCCAGCCCGTCTGGTCCGCGGCCTCGCGGGCGCCGTCCGAGACCGTTTTGCCGGTGCGTGCGGGCAAGGAGACGCAGCCGGCGCGGACCATCTCGCGCAAGTCGTGGTCGCCGCCGCTGAACTCGGCGAACTTGAACGTCCAGTAAAAAAAACCGGCGCTGTCGGCCTCGAACTTTGCGACCTGCGCCCGGCCGTACGCCGCCTTTAGCTTGTCGCGGTCGGTCTTGGCCACCTTGGACCAGCTCCGCGGGGACAAGACGCAGGAGAACTCGCCCACGACGGCCTGCGTGTTCAGTTTCTCCGACGCGACTCCCGTGATGAGCTCCCTGGGATTCCGCTCGTCCTCGGGCGAAAAGCAGCGGTAAATATGGGTGTCGACAATAACCCCGGGCTTGTCCTTGACAAAGTCCAAAAACTTTGGACGATTCCATGCGTCGGAAATGTATATTATTTGCGTCGGATCAATCCGCCTGATGGCGGCCGTCGCCTTGAAATAGTAGTCCTCGACATGGGCAAAGTGGTCGGCCTCGTTGACGAGCCCGATGCCAATCACGTTCTCAAATCCCTTGACCTCCTTCGCGATGAAGGACACCATGGACACGGCCAGGTCCACGTACGCGGGCGTGTCGAAGAAGCTGCCGCCGCCGCTCACGCCGGAGCTCGCGCCAGAGTTCGCGCCTCCCGGGAGCCCGTGGACGTCGACCAGCACGCCGATGCCGTGCTCGCGCGCGACGTCGATTGCGCGCTTGAACCTCGTCCACGCGTTCGCGTAGACCTGCTTGACATCCGGGTTGTCAAACGGCGTGCCGGCCACGAAGCTCGCTCCGGCAACCCAGTACCCGATCGGAATGCGCACGCTCGTGACATGGTTCCGCGCCAGCCACGCCCAGTCGGCCGGAGTCATGAACGTGTCGTAGTGCGTTTCCCACTTTTCCCGGGTCTTCTCCACGCCCAGTTTGGCAAGGCTATGCGCCACGGCGGCGTACTCGCTGTCATCATTGCGGCCCATGTTCACGTCGGCGTACATGTGCGGGGCGATGAACCGCTCCAGCAGGAACCACGCGCCGAGGTTGGCGCCGTAGTGCAGCCTGGTCCGGTAGATCTCGCGCGTCGAGGGCACGTCGCCCGGCGGCGGCGGCACGGCGGTGTATTTCAACTTGGTCATTGTGCGGTCCTGAGTTTTTGCTGTGCGTGGTCGCAATCAGAAGAAGACTGAAATTCGTGGGGACGAACGGCGGCTGCAGGCCGTGGATCAGTTTATACACTCCTGTGGACGCTGTCACGACCCCGGCCGATCGCGGCGGACCGCCCGACTTGGCAACCATCTCCCGATTTCTTTTGCGGTTCTTTTGCAGCTGCAAGTCGCGGTTTCTGAATTGGTGGTTTGACGAACTGCGGCCGAACAATAAGCGATCCTCGCTTCACAGGCTTTTTTAATTCCGGCGGCCCCTGAATGCGGGTGCAGCCGCGGTGGCATTTCGAAATGCCATTCCATATCAATCAAATGGCATCCCACCCGTGTACATACATACTTGCGCAGTCTGCCCAGCAGCAGTAGGCTCAAAATGATTTGAAATCAACTGCAATAAGCAATGCCCTCAAAATGATGACGTGGCGGCCGTAATTGCGTGCGGCAGGGCGATATATATGATACAACGTTCAAGATCGCGGCGCATCGCAACGTCCTTCCTTGTCCCCCCGCTCCGCATTAGGTAGGACCTCGACTACATTTTCAAGCACGCTTCTCTTGCTTCTCTTTTCATTCGTCGTCCTCCAGAACATTAGGCTATTAGAGTAAACAACAGACAACACATGCAACCGGCATAATTATTATGCCCTTTCCTCCGTTATATTTTGTAATTGAGACTTTGCTTTTTCATTCCCCCCACACCACCTGCGCCCTGCGCCCACGCCGCCGCCCCCCCCGCAATCTTCCCAGCACGCTTTTTGTTTTTTTTACTTTCAAAGCAATACAAGCAGACCAACCAATGCAAGAAAGAGCAGCAACAAACTAAGAAATAAAATAAATGTGACGGATGCAAAATATAGTAATAAAAGTATGTTCACCAGCCACGCGAATGGTACCCGAGCTCGAGGTGCTCGTAGTTGTTGGGCCGGTCGTCGAAGCTGTTGCCCCCGCCGGCCGCGCCGGCAGCAGTCGCCGAGGCGGCGTCGCCGCCGTCGCTGCCATTACTTCCCTCGCCAGCGCGGGCCGCGCCGCCGCCGGGGTAGGCCTTGAGGTTGTGGACGTCGTGCGACGTGTGCCTGCGCTTGAGCACGGCCGCGCTCGGCCCGGTCTTTTGCCGCCGCTCGAGCAGGAGCTGCCGGCGCAGGGACTCGGACAGCTCGGTCGCGAGCATGTTGCGGCGCGTGCTCCGCGGCGACAGCGTCGGCTGGGCCGTGACGGCGACCGCCGCCGCCGCCGCGGCCGACGGGCTCGGCACGCCGACGGGCGCGACGCTCGAGCCGGACGTGGTGGTTGATGTTGTAGTGGATGCTGCTGTCCTTGTCGTCGTCGTCGTCGTCGGCATCGTCGTGACCGCGGTCGTCGGCGTCGCGGCGCTGATCATCCGCGTCATCGGCGCCAGGCCCGGCGCCCGCGAATACGCCATCTGCGCGGCCAGGCCCGGTTGCTGCTGAGGTTGCTGCGGTTGCGGCTGCTGCTGCGGCTGCACCTGGGGCGGCTGGGCGCCGGCGTACTTGTCGCTCGAAACCCGCCGCTGGACCAGGAACGGCCGCTGCTGCCGGCCGGCGCCGGCGGCCGCGGCGGACGCGAACGTGGACGCGATCGCCGGCGTGGACCGCGAGCCCGCGTTCATGAGCGCGGTCCGGTCGGTGTGGAGCAGGGTCGACAGGAGCGACGGCCGGGAGGTGATGGTCGGCCGGTCCTCGCGCACAAAGAACGCGGACTCGTCAAAGCTGAGCGGCGAGTTGTCGTCGACCGAGTCCCAGTCCGACTCGGCGTCGTCGATGGCGGACTCGGAGATGTCGTCCGAGTCGTCGTAGTCGTCGTCGTCGAGGTCGTCGTCGTCGAGATCGTCGTCGTCGTCGAGATCGTCGTCGTCTTCCTCGTCGTCCTCGTCGGGAATCGTCGTGACCTCGTTCCGGAAGGACGTGCGCTTGCGGGCGTGGTCCTGTGCCGGGTCCGAGTGCGGGGCGGACGAGAACGACGCGCGGCCGTTGCGGTGGCCGGCCATGCCGCTCGCGGCGGGCGAGAGGCTCTCGGCGATGCCGTCGGACTCGCTCGGCGAGGACTCGATGAAGAACATCTTGCGCCGTGCCTCGGCGGACTTTGCGGCCACGCGCTCGGCGAGCCCGCTCGGCCGGCGCGAGCCGGCGGAGGAAGTGGGGGCCGGCGGGGGCGGGGCGAGGGCGGCGCGGGATGAGGACGAGGAGAGCGCGGCGACCGGGTGGGCGTGGTGGAATGACTGGGTGCGGCGGGCGGCGGAGGACGAGGTGATGAAGAGCTCGCTGCGGACGGAGTGGACGGAGATGGCGGAGGGCGAGAAGCCGCGGACGATGCTCGTGGACGAGGGCGCGACGGCGTGGAGCCTGCCGCGGGACGAGGCCGAGTCCGCGTCGCTGTCGTCGTCGTCGTCGTTGATGTTGATGTTGGCGCTGTCGTCGTTGTTGATGCTGTGGTTGGCGACTTGGTCGGCCGGGGAGGTGCTGATGGAGGTGGAGACGACTTGGACGGCGGCGGCAGGTTCAGCAGACATGACCTCCTGCTTGGCCTCGTCGGCGGCCCGGCGGGCGTCCGAGGCGGCCTTGCGCTGGGCGAGCAGGTTCTCGCGCAGCTCGGCCCAGTCCTCCTGGGAGGCCTCGCCGAAGGAGTTGATGACCTTCTGGAACCGCTCGGACGAGCTCTTTTTGAGCTCCGCGACGGAGGGCGACCGGCGGCGGGCGCGCCGGCGCCGCCGCGCGGGGGGCCGCTGGCCGGGCGGGAGGTCTGTGTCGTCGGCGTCGGCGGCGTCGAGGTCGATGGAGCCGACGCTGGAGGAGAGATCAGGGATGTCGTCGGCGAGGAGGGATGTGGAGGTGGAGGTGGAGGCGGTCGTTGTGACTGTAGTGTTGGTGGTGGTGGTTGTGGTGGAGGCGGTGGTTGTGGTGGAGGCGGTGGTGGAGGCTATGCTGGCGCCCCTGGCGGCGGAGATGGAGGCGACATAGGGCGCGACGACAAAGGCCTCGCGGTTCCAGAGCCGCCAGGACAGGTTCTCGAGCCGGCGGCCGTTCTCGAGGTTCTCGGCGCACTTGGAGACGACGGTCCAGATGGAGAAGAGGTTTTCGGCGTCGGAGGTGTCGAGGCGGGCGACCTTGTCGACCGCGAGCGAGAGCAGGGGGTCCTTGAGGTGCGGCAGCATGCCGGAGAGGAGGATGGCGAGGAGGATGGCAATGGAAGAGCAGAGAAGAAGAAGAGAAGAAGAGAAGAGGAATAGAAGAGAAGAAGAGGAATAGAAGAAGAAGAAGAAGAGAACAAGACAAAAGAGACGGCCAATCGAAAGCCGCTCGAGTCAGGTGGCAGCCCGCACCAGCCACGCGGAGTCGGCAAATGCATGTGACCCGCCCCCACCAGCCACAGCCCCCCCTCGCCAGCAAAACCGAGCCGCGCGACCTGTGGCGTGTTGTTACTTTGTTACTCCGGCCGGCCGGCATGAGCCAAAAGCGCCTCGACCGCGCGCTCCACCAGCAGGCCTGTGACGAGTTCAGCTCGGTTCGGAAGACAAACGACAACAGACAAAGAAGGACAACCCACCGAGTGCGACAAGGGCGGTGCCGTCGAGCCCGCGCAGGACCGCGTGGCCGTCCGGGTCGGCGGCGGCGCGGTGGGAGGCGTATGCGTGGAGCGCCACAAGCAGGCCCTGTTCGTGTTTGTTAGTAGCAGAACAGCAGACTGCTGTTGAACAGCACACACAAGCAACAAACAACCGCGCGCTTCTTGCGCTTCTTCCTCTTCGTCTCAATCATCGCCAAAACTCACCTCCGCGGGCACGGCCACGTGTCCGGTGGACCCGTCCAGGTCGGCGTAGTACTCGCCCAGCGTGCGCTCCACAACAGCCTCTGGGTCGTCGTCGTCGTCGTCCTCCTCCTCGCCGTCCTCGTCCGCGTCCTCGTCCTCGTGCTCACGGCCATGCAGCGCCAGCATGTGCCGGCCGACGACCTCGTCCGCCGCCAGCGCCGCCGTCCGCCGCGTCGTTGTCGCACCCGCCACCACCGCCGCGGACGCGTCGTACACGGTCGTCCGCCGCCGCCGCCGGTCGACACTCTCGCTTCTCTCACTCTTTTCACTCTTTTCACGCAGGAAGCGCGGCCGCGGTCGTTCTTCTTCTTCTTCTTCGTCGTCCTCCCCCGCGCCGGCCACGGCCCGCCGGCGCTTGCGCGGTCGGCTCTGCCGCCGCTGCCGCCGCGACGGCCGCCAGTCCTCGTCCGCGTCCTCGTCGTCGACCGCCGCTAGCAGCTCCGCCGCCATCGCGTCTTCGTCCTCTTCGTCCTCCTCCTCGTGATCACCAGCATCACTATTCTCGATCTCGCCGCCGCTCGCCGCCATTGCGTCCTCGGCCGTGCTGCTCCTCCTCCTCGTCCTCGTCCTCGTCGTACTCGCTGTTGCTTGACCGGCCATCGTCACACGGCGCGCCCCGTGTGTAGTGTAACTCGTGTTCGTCGTCGCTACACTCACTCGAAACACCGAGTGCAGTGCGGCGTATATTTTCAATCTACGATCCAGGCCAGGGCCCCTGGCCCTTGCGAATTCCTCCCGGCTCCGTGAGTGTTGCGGTGCCAACTGCACCTCATTTGTGGCACTTGTGCAGGGGCCGGCTCATCGCTTTTCTCGTTCTCCCGGCGCAGCCTTCCGCCGGTCACGTGTAATCAGTCCTTTCTCTTCCGCCGTGCAACGCCGACAAAGCCGGCCGGACTTGAATCCGTCTGCTCAGGCACGCAAGACGTAATGCCTCGAGTAGACGCTGAACGGCAGGGGAAAGTTCGGGCCCTAATGATGTCCGGAAGCCGTCGTGGTTGTGTTCCCGACGGAAGTGGGGGCAGGCCCGGCAGGCCCTGGCGGGGCTTGTACTTTGCGCCTAAGCCGACGCAAAAAACGACCTGAGCGCTGCTTCAGCAAAGCACGTCTTCGTAGCATCCCCGGCCGTCTTGCCGGACCCCCCGACTGAGCGCAAACACAGAAGCAGCAGCAAACAACAAAAGAGCTGATCGCGCCATCTCTCGCGACGCCCGGCGCAACACTCCAAAGTCGAATTGCGTCCCCTGCTGCTCTCCGTCCTCTCCTCCATGCCGCGACTGCCATCGAGCCGCCGGCCGTCAACTTCCACCACCCTGCCCGTCCTCCTCCTCCTCCTCCTCCGACGCCCCTCCAATGCCGGCCTCTGCCTCCCTGCTTGAGCATCTGCACCGCCAGTCTGCTCGTGGTATGTCCCCGCTTTCTCTCTCTAACCATGCATTGGCACGGCTGACTAGTAGTTGCAGCAAGCCCGCGCCGCTCCGCCATCGCGCGCACCTTCACGACGTACTACACGGCGCCCTCGATCCGCCCCGTCCCGGCCGCGCCCTCGACCCCGACCGCCACGACGACCTTTGCCCACGCCGCAACACCACCCCGGCCATCACCCTCCCAATCACCGTCGGTGTCGCCCTCGCCCGCACTCTCCTCCCAACCACAACCACAGCCAGGCCATGCCGCCCACGTTCCAAGGCTCCGCATCCCGCTCCTCAACGCGCCGACCCACCTCGGCCACTTCACGTCCCGCGTGAACCGGCTCCGCAACGAGGACCGCTTCTGCGCGGGCGTGCTCACCGTCCCGGCCACGTCCACGCTCACGCCACGCGCGCGCCGGCCGCCGCAGGCCGCCGCGCCGGCGACGCGCCAGGTCTTCTTCTACGCCGTCTTTGACGGCCACGGCGGCGCCGACTGCAGCCAGTTCCTCGCGACCAACCTCGCGCGCTACATCGAGGACTGCGACGTGACCGCGGCGGAGGAGCTCGAGCGCGCCTGGCGCGAAAACATCGGCGGCTACTGGAGCCGGTGGAAGGGCCACTTTGAAAAGTACCGGCGCCGGATGACGGACGACAGCGACCTCCTCCTCCGCGTGCCGATGGCGTTCCTCCAGGCCGACTACGACTACGCCGTCGCGGAGCGGCCCGCCGGCTCGACCTGCACGAGCGTCATGATCTTCGGCGACGACGCCGCCGCCGCGTCCTCCCTGCCGTACTTTGTGCCCGGCGCCCAGGCCCACATGCTCGTCGCCCACGTCGGCGACACGCGCTGCGTGCTCTGCGACCGCGACGGCGTCGCCCACCCGCTCACGGCCGCCCACCACCTCTCGTCCCCGATCGAGGCCAGCCGGCTGCGCCGCTACGCCGCCAGCTTCTTCACGGACTCGTTCGGCGAGGAGCGCTTCGGCAACGTCGAAAACACGCGCGCGTTCGGCGACCGCGCCATGAAGGGCCTCGGCGTGTCCGCCGAGCCCGACATGACCCACTACACCCTCGGCGCGGCCGCCGCGCCGGACGGCTTCGGCGGCAACGAGTCCTTCCTCGTGCTCGTGTCCGACGGCGTCTCCAAGTTCGTGTCCGACCAGGAGCTCGTCGACATCGTCACGTCCGTCGGCTACCGCGCCGGCTACGCCCGCGGCACGCCCCAGGACGCCGCGCGCGAGGTCGTCGACTTTGCCGAGGCCGTCGGCGGGGACGACAACGCGACCTGCCTCGTCGTCCGCCTCTCGGGCTGGGGCAACTGGACGAACCCGGTCGACCGCACCGGCGACCTGCGCGAGTACAGGCTCCGCCAGGCCATCGACACCCGCAGGCAGTAGTCCTTCGCGGGCAGTAGTCCTTCGCGGGCAGTAATCCATCAGCCGTCATCATCATCACAAGATACAAGATCATCGTCATCGTCATCGTCATAACCGTCTCCATCATCACCGTCACCCTCCCGCGACATTTTTCTTTCATGTGCAATTCTAGTTTCTAATATGTTGTTGGACTATTAATTGGAATTGACAAACTCTGACGAAAGCAATGAACGAAAAAAAGACATGCTCGACACAAAATACAAAAACAAAACCATGATGTGATTATAATACTGCAACCAGCAAAAACTCACTCCCCGCAACCCCCCGGCCCCGGACAGCTTTTTTTTTGCCGGTCCGCTCTATTTCGGACATGAATCCCCGTATCCGCCCTAAAACAGGCCTTCCAGGTCCAGCAGGTTGCTGCTCACGCCCGCCTGCGGCCGGGCCTGGCTCGCCTGCTGCTGCTGCTGCTGCTGCGGTTGTGGTGGTTGTGGTTGTGGCTGTAGCTGCTGTAGCGGCGACGGCGCGAGCGGCGGCGGCGGCACGAGTGCCGGAACCGGCGTGCCCGCGGACTGGGACTGCCATCCCGCCGGCTGGCTCGCGGCCGGTGTCGGCGCGAACAGGGACGAAAATGCTGTCGGCGGAGGAGTCGCCGTCGCCGCCGCCGCCGTCGTCGCTGTTGTTGACGGCACCGGCGCACCGAACTGGGCCATGATGGCGGCCCTGCTTGCCGGCGTGATGGTCGCCGCCGCAACCGGCGGCGTCGCGGCCAGCGACGGCGGCGTGCTCGTCGGGCCCCGCGCCGCGGGCGGCGGCGACACGGACAGGAAGATGGCGGCCGGCGCGGCCGGCACGTCGACCTCGTCGTCAAAGTCGATCAGGTTCGCCGCCGCGGATGTCGCCACGGTCGGTTTGGCCGGCCACACGGGCTGGACCGAGATCGGCGAGCCCGTCCGGCTCGGCGCCGCGCTCGAGCCCGCGCTCGACGGCGTCCGCCGCGTCGCCTTGACGGTCTCGTACTTGTGCACGACCGCGTTGATGTAGTCGTTCAGGCCGAGCAGCTTGCTGACCGCGTCCGCGTCCTCGCTCTCGTCCTTGATGATCTTCTGCAGCTTCGGCTGCGCGTTCTTGATCGCGTTGAAGAGCTCCTCGAACGCGTCCTGGCGGCCGATCGCGTCGCCGTTTCTGACGCCGTCGAGCATCTCGTCCAGCAGCTTCGCCTTGCGCTGGATCTTGGCCAGCTCCTCGGCGACCTCGGCCCGGTAGTCGGTCTGGTGCTCCTTGTCGTACCCGGCCATGATCTTCATCAGCCGGTTCGCCTCGAGCAGGTCGGCCGGTGTGCCGCGCCGGATGAGCTCCTGCAGCTTGGCCGACTGCGCGTCGCGCTCCTCTTCCTCGAGCTCCTCGGTCGATTGAATGTTCTTCGCATTACACCCTGTCAGCATTTCCTCCTCATGTGTAGTTCGACGGCAACAGAGAGAGAGACTTACATCAGACCGATTCAACACAGCGGCGTCGTCCCGGTTGATTTCCGGAAATATGTAGCCTAGACGACCCCATTCCATCAGCAATGTTCCCCCTCCTCCCTTCTCTTCACCTCCTTAGACGGACAAAACCAACCTTTGTACGCGAGCAGGCGGTGCATGTCGCGGATGTAGCCCAGGTCCTCCTTGTACCGGGACGTCTTGCAGATCGTCTCGCGCCACTCCTCGATCGACTCGAGCACGAGCTCCTGCACGCGCGTGCAGCGCGGCGGCGGCCGCTCGGGGAACTTGCGCACGAGCTCGTTCAGGAACTCCTTCCGCGAGATCTGGAGGTGGAACGGGTACCCGCAGTTCTTGACGCAGATGTCGAGCAGCTGTTGGCGAAAGTAAAAAAAAAAGCGGTTAGCTGAAACCACGGACTGCTGGAACGGTTGAGCGACGTACGGCTAGAGCGAGAATTGCAATCGATGGCCACCGGCTGTTGATGAGCTTGACGATCTGTGTGGCGGCCTCCCGGGCGCTGTGCATATGCAGACGCAATTAGCAATTTGGTTGATTCGTTAAACTACGAAAGAAACAAGCACGTACGAGTTGCCTTTCTTTTCGTTGATCAGATCCGCAATCTCCAGGTTCGTGCTCAGGTTCGGCTCCCTGAGCGACGGATTGCATGCCCTGTCTGATGACCGCCCCGACGGGCTACGTCAGCACAACCATCCTCACCTTCTTCCTTCCCTTTCCCCACCCCGCCATTTCAAATCCCAAAAAAGATTCCACACGTCCAATAAAAGGCAAGGCAATGCGGTGGGGCGGCAACAAACCTATCAAGACGCTCAGCCGGGACGGCTCGCCGGACTCTGGCCGGCTGCCGCCGGAGACGGCGGTCGGCGTGTCGTGCACGCGGAAGCGCTCCGAGTACGACGCGTTGCGGGACGGCCGGCCGGTCGTGTCGGAGTATCTGCCGAAGGACATTGCGGAGGTGTACGGGCAAAGGCGGCGTCGACGTCGACGGGGGAGGAGATGAGAAGGAAGGACTGGCGTTATCGAGATCACTTGCTGGATTGGGACAGCAGTCGTCAGCGCCGTCGAATTACCCGCCTTCGATTTTGACGTCTACTCATCTTCGAGTTCGCGAACACCGAACGACATCAAGCTACACAGCAAAGAAAGACAACGACCTCCTCGACGTCGATCCCCAGAATGTCGAAGTACTCCACATTCGACGGTACGTTGATCTTCCGTTATGTCCCCTTGCGACCTGATCTGACGCTGCGTGTCCAGAGGACGACTACTACGACGAGACTGCCGACTACGACCAGGAAGCCGAAGAAGGTATGTTCTTGTCAATGCACTTTCGCCTGTGCCTCTGGATCTGCTTCCGTCGTTTGCTCTTGTGCCTCACTGCATTTATGTGGGATCTTGCAAAGACGTACGACTAGAGCATTGCGCGCCTATGGGTCAAACCTCAGAAGCAGATCATGCGATCGCAGAGGCATGGCTACCAGCACTCCGTGTGAATTCATTTTAATAACGGTTCGTTCTTTCCAGGCATAAGCGCGGACGATCAGCGTGAGTCTTCCTTGTACCCTGTGGAAATTCTCGACCGAGTCCACCTTTGTTCTCTCTTTTTTGTGGCGGCATACTGACTCGTGCTCAGGGCAATGGGACGAGTCCACGGCGGCCGCGACGCGGATACTCCGCGGGACGGGCGCCACGGAGGCCCAGGTCCGCGACGCGCTGTGGAACTACTACTTCGACGTCGACAAGGCCGTCAAGTTCGTGCGCGACCAGCTCCGGAAGGACGACGCGAAGAAGAAGCCGCCGACGCCGTCGGCCGGTGCTGCTAAACGAGGTTGGTTCTTTATTTCCGGATTCCTCCTTGCTGTCATCTTCGGTTATCCCCTTCACCACATTTTATTTTTCGTGTTGCATGTTCACATGATTTTTTCTTTGTACCGTTAAGATCGCTCCGGCAGCCCGGCACGAGCGCGTGGCAGGGGACATGGTCGTGGCACGGGGCAGGGACTACTTCACACGAGCGCACGGCGGGCACAGCCGGCGCGGGGGAACGCGATCCTCCCGTGCGACGCGCGACGGCTCGGCGTGACCGTGTTCGACGGGATCCCGTGGGGCCTGGACGCGGCGCGCAGCACCGCGCTCGTCGCGGCGGCGCCGGCGGCCCGGCGCGGCGGATTGCTCGGTGGCTCGTCGAAGCTGGCTGCGCTGGCAAAGGCGCGTGCCGAGAAACGACAGCAGGAACTTCAGAGGCAGCAGGAGGAACAACAACAACAGCAGCAACCCACGGAATCGATGCAAGACATCCAACCGTCCTCTCCTGCTCCGCATCTGATAGCTCCCGAGCCACGGAAAGCACCGCCGTCTGCAGCGGCACTCGCAGCAGCCACGTTCCTCGAAACCGCGACGGCCTCGCCGCCGCCGGCGGCGGCCACGCCGTCCGTCGGCAAGCGGCTGTCGAGCCTCCTGGCCGAGCGCGGCCGCGAGAGCGTGCTGAGGCACCGGTCGAGCTCGCCCGAGAAGACGCCCGCGCCGGCGTCGCCCGCGCCGCGCACGCCGCGCGTGATGTACCTGCCCACTGCCTCGGCCTTTTTCTCGAGCTACGTGCCGCCGGGCCTGGCCGCGTCGCTGAGCGGCGGCGGCGTTGGCGACGACGACCACTACAATGCCGCCGCCGCGCTGCGGGAGCCGGAGCCGTCGCTGCGCTCGGCCGTGTGGAAACTGATCACTAACAACCCCCTGTTTTATCTTCCGGTAGACACGCAGCAGGCGAGCGACATCGCAAAGAGCTTTGCCGCGCCGAGCCCGGACGACATCGTCAAGACCGCGCAGACCACAAAGGGCGGCACGGCGGTAGAGCCGGCCAAGACCGGCGCGAAAGCCCCCACGGCCGGCCTGGAAAAGAATCTCGGCAAGCTGTCAATCAAAGACAAGAAGACCGCGTCGCCGGCATCGTCGTCATCGTCGTCGTCGCTGGCTCCGCCGCCGCCATCGGCGCCGGCGAGCAAGTCCCGAATCGACGTGGCCAAGAAGTTCAAGGCGTCGAACCGGAAGCCGCACGTGAACTTCGTCGTCGTCGGCCACGTCGACGCGGGCAAGAGCACGCTCATGGGCCGGCTGCTGTACGACATCGGCGCGATCGACGACCGCACGATCCAGAAGTACAAGCGCGACGCGAGCACGATCGGCAAGGCCTCGTTCGCGTTCGCGTGGGTCCTGGACCAGAGCGCCGAGGAGCGGGAGAGGT
Source organism: Lipomyces sp. NRRL Y-27488 (assembly GCA_030556275.1). Classification (NCBI taxonomy): domain Eukaryota; kingdom Fungi; phylum Ascomycota; class Lipomycetes; order Lipomycetales; family Lipomycetaceae; genus Lipomyces; species Lipomyces sp. NRRL Y-27488. The sequence continues at coordinate 23,135 of JAKTPS010000112.1, read as the reverse complement.
AAATCCGTTCGCGTGTGCCTTCAGAGCAAGATGAAATGAGCAACCGGCTAACCGTGCATCAGGGGAGTGACGATGGACGTTGCCATGAACAACTTTGAATCGTCAAAGGTCAGCTTCACCGTGCTCGATGCGCCGGGCCACAAGGACTTTGTGCCAAACATGATCGCCGGCGCGTCCGAGGCCGACTTCGCCGTCCTCGTCATCGACGCGTCCGCGAACGCGTTCGAGGCCGGCTTCCTCCAGTCCGGCCAGACGAAGGAGCACGCGCTGCTCGTCCGCAGCCTCGGCGTCCAGCGCCTCATCGTCGCCGTCAACAAGCTCGACAACGCCGGCTGGGCCGAGTTCCGGTTCGACGAGATCCGCGAGACGCTCGCGGTTTTCCTCGGCGCGGCCGGCTTCGCCGACACGCAGGTCTCGTTCGTGGCCTGCAGCGGCCTGACCGGCGACAACATCGTCCACAGGTCGGCCGAGGACGACCTGGCGTGGTACACGGGCAACACGCTCCTGGGCGAGCTCGAGAACCTCAGCTCCGTCGCGCGCGACATGTCCGCGCCGCTCCGGCTGTCCGTCACGGACGCGTTCAAGGGCGCCGCCGGCGCGCTGAGCGTGGCCGGAAGGCTGAACGCGGGCAACGTCCAGCCCGGCGACGCCGTCGTCGTCGTGCCCGGCATGGCCGCCGCCGTCGTCCGGGCCGTCGCGATCAACGACCGGCCGTGCGAGTGGGCCGTCGCGGGCGACAACGTCCAGCTCGCGCTCGCCAACATCGACCCGGCCCACGTCCGCGCCGGCGACGTCGTCTGCGCGGCCGCCGCGCCGGCCGTGCCGTGCGCGAGCCTGTTCACGGCCCGCGTCGTCGTGTTCCAGCTCCGGATCCCGCTGATCAAGGGCTCGAACGTGATCCTCTACCGCGGCCGGACCGCCGAGCCCGCCCACGTCGCCCGGCTCGTCGCCGTGCTCGACCGGGCCTCGGGCAAGGTCGCCAAGAACCGGCCGCGGCACCTCACGAGCGGCCAGACCGCGCTCGTCGAGCTCGAGGTCGACGCCGCGGCGGGCTTCCCGATGGAGCCGTTCCGGACCAGCAAGGACCTCGGCCGGCTCGTGCTGCGGCAGGACGGCCACACCGTCGCGGCCGGGATCGTCGAGGAGATCAACAGTGCCAAGAACGGCGTCAAGTAGGTTGTTATATTTTGTACAGAAATAATATATATACCCACTATTTCTCGGGCGGACGCTGGCTGTTCTTGCGCCTGAACAAAGAGCAGACTGGCGATTATCAGCGTAGGCACTTTTATTGAGTAATGCTGTGATCTTGCAACTCTGGATGTAGTCTATGTCTAATGTCTATTTCAAAAGTAGCACGCTGACTGGGAGGGCGTAGACGTCTGCAAGTCTTTCCTTGGGTACTGACGGTGTGCTATGTTCCACAGAAAAAAAAGAAAGAAAGAGGAGACAGGACGATCCACCGTGATCACAGAGAGTCGTACTGCTTCCAAAACGGGTCGGTCTTCAGCCTTTCGACGGCGTCTTTCCGCACGACCATGTCGCCCGCGGCGTCGATGTCTAGATAGTAAATCTCCCGCAGGCCGAGTGCCTCGATGGACGCGAGGACCTTGTGGAAGTTGAGCCCGACCTGGGCGACCGCGTGGCTGTCGTCCGAGAAGCAGAACCGGCCGCCCTTGGCCATGACGAGCCTGGCGATGTCGGCGCGCGGGTACGGCTCGGCCCAGCCCTTGCGGATCGCGGCCGAGTTGAGCTCGAACAGGCCGCCGTAGGCGGCGACGAACTCGACGTTGCGGACGACCTTGGCCCACACGTCCGGCCACACGCGCTCGATGTCCTCGTCCGCGTGCGCGCCGGCGAACAGCCGGACGAGGTCGAAGTGGCCGACGACGGGCGGTCGCAGCTCCGTGAGCATCGCGTACTGCTCGTCGAAGTAGGCCGCGAACAGGTCGCGCGGCGTGCCGCCGGCGACGGCGACCGCGCGCTGCCACGACTGCGCGTCGAGGTCGATCGGGACTCCGTTGACGTGGTGGAGCGAGCCGACAAACATGTCGAACTCGTACCGGGCCTGCAGCGCGCGCACGAGCCCGGCAAAGTCCGGCCGGATGTAGTCGGTCTCGAACCCGACGAGGAGCGTGATCTGCCCGGCGTACTGCTCGCGGAGCCGGACGGCGTGGTTGTAGAACTTGTCAAAGTTGGACTCCAGGTCGGCGATTTTGAGTGCGCTCTAGAATTCAGAACATAAATATGACAAACGCAAACATGAAATACGGCAATTGAGGGGTGGACATACCTCCTCTGGGTAGAGGTCAGCGATGTTGTTGCGCGGCATGTGCTCCGTCAGACAGTACGTCTTGAAGCCTTTCCTGACGACCTCCGCGACGATGTCGTCCAGGTGATCCTTGGCATGCAGGATGTAGTCGCCGCTGTGGGAATGGTGCGAGTGCATGTTTGTTTGAGGTGCTTGCGAGGCCGGCCGTACCAGATGCACGTCTGGCTGTTGCACTTGTCGAAGATATGTGCCGGACGCTGGGTACTGTGGCGACGGCTCCGACTTTGCAGGCGACGAGGCCGAGGACCAGATCAGGAGAACCGAAAGAGCGAGCGCAGCACCGAAAATGAATGCCCGTCTCCGAGTGAATCGTCGAAATAATAACAGGCCCATAAAATACCTACTCAGACAACACACTCCGCTGAGGTCTACCGGGCCAGCGACATGTCGTCTTCGACAGCCAAAAAAACCGGAATGGGAAATTCAATTCGCCCAGGCGTGAGAAATGAAACGTGCCGCAGGTGATACTCAAAACGCGCGTCCGAAGTGAGGCATACAATCACCACCAGCCAAACTGGGGACCCTGCCAGATACCGCGCGACCAGCCAGCCAGCCAGCCAGCCAGCCAGCAGATCCTTGCCTTTCAATGGACGGCTCGCAGATCGCGCAGCTGGCTGTAGCCAAGGCGACGCTCTCCGCCGAGCTCCTGCGCAAGCAGCAGGCCGCACCCGCCGCGAACAAGGACCCCGCGCCCGCGACGCCGGCGCCGGCGCCGGTGCCCGCGGACGTCGTCAAGGCGATCCACACGACGCTCGACGCCGCGATCGTGGCCAACTCGGCCGAGAACGTGCGCGCGGCCAAGACGCTCGTGCTGGCCCACATCGCGCCGTTCCCGACCCGCGTGACCGCGCTCGGCCGGTATCTCGCGGCCATCGCGCCGCTGACGCGCAAGCGGCACTCGCGCCTGTACATCCTCTACGTCCTCAGCGACGTCCTCGGCCACGTGTCGACGCACGCGGTCGCGGGCGTGTCGCCGGACGCGCTGCGGTCGGGCCTGCAGCCGTTCCTGGCCCCGCTGTTTGCCCACGCGTGGCAGTACAAGCGGACGCGAGCCCGCGTCGAGCAGCTGGCCAAGCTGTGGACGGACAAGGAGTACTACCACTCATTCTATCTGCAGTCGCTCGTCGACCCGGACACGATCGCGCAGCTTCTTGCGGGCCTCGACGGCGCGGCCGCGAAGTCGGCCGCCGGCGCTGCCGCGGCCAAGGACGAGAGCCAGGAGATGCCGGAGCAGCTTGGAGCCGCCCAGGCTAAATACTACGACCTCCCCGCCGCCACGATGCTGCCGTACATCCAGGGCGCGATGGCAATCCCGATAGGCATGCTGAAGCCGGTCCGGCTGCAGTTCGACCCGGACACGGGCACTCTCAGCGCCGAGGTTCTCGACGCGGTCGACAGGTTCTACAAGAGCGTGGAGTGGAACGGCGGCGCGTTCCGGGAACCGAAGAAGAAGGCGGCCGACGACGGCAATGACCATGACAATGACGACAACGGCGACAATGATGGCGCTGGCGGCGACGGGGGCGATGACGAGGACCAGGAAGAGTTTACGTACGACGGCTGGAGCGCCGAGTATTTCAAGACAAAGGAAGACGAAGAAGCGCGCCGTCGCCGCGGAAGTCTGTCTGACGATGGCGGTGCAGACTACGACTCCGACAGCTCCCGGAGAGGCAGGCTGTCTCCACCTGGCCGCTGGCGCGCCTCACGTGAGAGTCGCTCGCGAAGCAGGAGCAGAGACAGGTCTTACTCTCCGCAGTACTCTGACAGATACTCGCGCTCGCCTACCGGGACAGCAGCGTATCGTCCACCCCGGTCAGATTCTCCAGCGCGCTCGGTGTCTCCCCCTGCACGTCCTTTTCCGCCGCCTCCTCCTCCTCCTCCTCCCCCTCCTCCTCCCTTACCTCTGGAATCAGCGCTTGGCCACCGTCCTCAGCAATATCAGCAGTCATATTACGACTCACCACAAGCACAATATCACGCGCGGGAGCAGCAGCCATACGAGCTCTATTCGTCACAGCAACAGTCAAGCTACTCACTGCCGCCACCGCCTCCGCAATATGGCAACTACCCCGCACAGCCGTCGGCTTCATCTATCCCGTCCGCGATGTCCTATCTACAGCCTCCTCCCCCTCCTCCGGCTCCGCCGTATTCGCATGTCTACGGTTCATACTACCAGGCCTACCAGCAACTCCAGCCCCCTCCGCCGCCGCCGCCTCCACCAATCAAACAGCCGCAGACCACATACCATGCGCCATACTCGGCCGTCGACGCAGTGTATCCATCTCGCGACGGCGATCGACAGCAGCAATATCCCTCGCAGGGCTACAGTGAGCCGTCGCCGGTGCAATACCAGCAGCAGCAGCAGCAATACCAGCAGCAGCAGCAGCAGCAGCAGCAGTTTCCCGGTCGCAAGTCTTACAACTCCAATAGTCCTAGAGGAGGATTTCGTGGACGCGGTGGTGGTATGGGCGGTCGAGGCCGTGGCCGGACATGGAACAATTGAAGTATATCATGAAGGACATTATGAACAAAACGAGCGGTATAGCTGCTCCCGTGTAAATATCTATGGAACGAATGTAAATTAAGATCACGACAGACAGTCACAATGAAGTAATTAAGATTCCACCCCCTCTCCTTGCGGTTCCTGAAACACCAAGTCCAAATATGACAAAAAGAAAGAAAATTAGAATGTGACAAAAGACCGATGATATGATGTTATATGATACAGCGCTGGTCTTAATCTCGGGGCGACAACGCAGCAACGGCCGGGCGATTGCTTCACGAGATTATGGTCGTCTCTTCGACGATGATCGCGCCGTAGCCATTGCGGCCGCCCGTGTTGATCGTGTCCGAGTAGACGCCCGGCGCGGGCTCGTACGGCTGCAGGACGCCGAAGTCGCGGCGGCGGATGTAGACGTACTCGAGGTAGAACGCGTGGATGTGGCCGGGGAAGTAGCCTGCCAAGAGATAAATCAGTCAGTCCGCGGTGGCCACGGTAGAGGCGGGAACGGGAAGCGCCCAACAGCATGAGACCAAAGACTAACCAAGGGCGGTGAGCGCAAAGTTGATGAGCAAGTCGACCGAGCACCCGGATATTATGAACACACCCGCCGGAGGGACTATCGGAGCATTAATTAGCAGATGCCGAGAGGCTCAAAGCCCGTTATCTGCAATTGCACCTACATATGATCGTGATAAAGAACAGCAAGAAATCGGCAAAGAGAGCCATCCTTGTCCGGTTCGCAATGTCAGCCGCAATAGCTTGCTCTTCGAGAGTAGGTGGCATGTGGCGATACAGTGGAGAGAAAGACAAATGATCTGAGTTAAGATGATCTGCGATTCCCAAATGCTTCCCTAGTAGAAAGGGTCTTGTTTACATGCGGCAAGAACGGCATAATTTAGTTAGCCCAAGCAGCATCACAAGCACCAACTAGCGGATAATTGAATCGAACCCAGGCGTCCGAGCCCTCGGGTTCATCGCACTGAGTCCGAGGAAGTTGTTTAAGCCAGATCGCGCTATTTTAAGTAGAGCCCAATAAATATATACCATCTGCTGAAATATCAAGATTTGGATTTGCTAAGTATCAACCCAATCAATGTCTCTGTATTACACAGTCCTATACCAATTTAGTAGTCCAACAGAATATATTAAAATTCAATATGTTGAGAGCTTTAGAAGAACCCTAATGATATTGGTATTCAGAATATGAGGCAACAACTGGAGGAAAGGAACAGAACAAGTATGAGCAAAGTGACATAGCTTGAAGACCATTGTCAAACAGTTCAACAGAAGCGCTGCAATTGAAGGTGCAAAAAGTACATGGCATAATGCATACGCAATAAAGTTATATATATAGACGAATGCAGCTGAATTCTTTCAACAAACGCGTCTCTAATTTTCGACGAATTCGACTTATTTGACGGAGTGGCCCTTCGGTACGCAACAGAGGTGCGTCAGCCAGATTTAATTTCCGTACCCCGTACATCAAATATCATGGGGCATCCCATTTGTATATTTTCTGTTTCTGTTTCTTAAAATGTACTCTGGCAAAATGGGCCGCTTCCTGCGGACCAGTTTTAGTGCTTTTTCGGTTTACCTAGATAGGTTTTTTTCAGGCCGGGTAACCGGGTTGCGGCCATGTCTGACAAAAATCTACTTCACCTAGATTCTCTTTTCTTTCAGATCGTTTTTAGTTATATACATTTAAGCTCCATCTTAGCCCAGACCTAACTGGCAGCGCGCGCAGCCATTGCAGTACCGCAAAAGCCGGCAGACGTACTCTGGTTAATTTCAGACATGATAAAGAAAATCGATGTAGGGGTGGCTGCTTGACGTGGTACTGAAAAGTTCAAAGAAGTACAAAACTCTTGTTTCTTTGTTCAGCACCACTGCGTCCAACAGTCCAGTCTCATCCGAGGCGAAGACACACAGGCTTGCGTGGGGTGAGCCTTCACATACCACTATAAAGCTGCTAAATAGCGAAACCGAGTCTAGACCTCTCTTGCCTACACGGTGATGATGTGATCCGACATTCGATGTCGCGCGGGGCAGCCAATGAACGCGCTCACGTATCCGGTTACGAGCGCACCTTGCGGCCGGTCTGCATATCCGCGGCGCGCAGCGGCAGATGCGGCACAACCGGCACGCGGCCGTGGCCTTTTTGCCCGCCAGCGCAAGACGCGGAGCAGAAGAAGCGGGGCGCAACAACAGACAGCTCGGCATCAAAACGAAATCATCGCCAGTTAACCGCCCGCCTCGGCTCTTCAGGTCGCTGCAATGAGCGTCTTCAAAACCAACATCGTCCGTCCCTTTCATGCGCGGTCTGGTCTTCTACTCCTACCGTTCCTCGGCCACGCTTCTCACCTGTGTCGCAGTTCACCACCATGGCTCTTGAAAACTTCACCGTGCAGGTATGTGGCCGCGTCTCTTAACTCGTCTCGTTGATTTGCAGCTGACGATGTTGCCTGCAGGATGTTGCCGCACACAATTCTCCAGCCTCGCTGTGGATCGTGATCGACAATAATGTCTACAACATGACCGAGTTTCAGAACGAGCATCCCGGTGGCAAGAAGATCCTGAGTCGAGTTGCCGGTAAGGATGCATCCAAGATGTTCTGGAAGTACCACAACGAAGCAATCCTCAAGAGGTACTCGCCAAAGCTTCAGATCGGCTCTGTCGGTACCGCTGCGGCAGCCCCTGCAAAGGCAGCCCCTGCGCCTGTGCCCGCTTCAGCGCCCGCCCCAGTTACCACGAGCTCTTCCCTTGCTAAGGTTGGAACGGTATTTGAAACATACGGCGATAATGTTCCATATGGCGATCCTTCATGGTATCAGGGCAACTATAGTCCGTATTACAACGAGACGCATGTTGCTCTTCGGAAGGAGATCCGGGAGTGGGTGGAGACCGCTTTAGCGCCCTATGTTGATGAATGGGACGAGAAAAAGGCGGTTCCCCCAGAAATGTACAAGGAAGTGGGGCGTCGTGGTTACCTTGCAGGTGGATTAGGAGACCACTATCTCTCGGAATATACAAATTATCGGATCCCTTCGGTTACGCCCGAGCAATGGGATCCATTCCATGAGTTTATTATGATAGATGAGCTGTGCCGTACAGGCTCTGCTGGCCTTGTCTGGAATCTGTTTGGTGGCTACGGAATTGGTCTTCCTCCCGTTTTGCACTTTGCGACTCCTGAAGTTAGGAATCGTGTAATGCCCGAGGTCGTCAATGGAGACAAGCGGATCTGTCTCTGCATCACCGAACCGGATGCCGGCAGCGACGTTGCCAATCTCACGACGAGTGCAGTGAAGACCGCAGACGGCAAGTTTTACATCGTCAACGGCGAGAAGAAGTGGATCACGAACGGCATCTGGGCTGATTATTTCACGGTCGCTGTGCGCACCGGAGGGCCGGGCATGAACGGTGTGTCGCTGTTGCTTATCGAGAAGACCTTCCCCGGTGTGAACGTCCGCAGACTCGACTGCATGGGAGTGTGGAGCTCCGGAACTACTTACATCACGTTTGAAGATGTGAAGGTCCCGGTTGGGAATCTTTTGGGCAAGGAAAACCAAGGTTTCAGGTGCATCATGACCAACTTTAATCATGAACGATTGGGCTCTATTATGCAGGCCTCGAGATTTTCGCGAGTTTGCTACGAGGAGTCTGTCAAGTATGCGCACAAGCGTCGCACCTTTGGTAAGCGTTTGATTGATCACGATGTCATCCGTACCAAGCTGGCAAATATGTCTATTCGCATTGAGGCGACTCACAATTGGATCGAGAATATTCTTTACCAGGTCGGCAAGATGTCCCAAGAGGAGGCTATGCGAAAGCTCGGTGGACCGATTGCAGGTCTTAAGGCACAGGCCACTCAGACCATGGAGTACTGTGCTCGGGAGGCGGCCCAGATATTCGGTGGCTTGTCCTACACGCGAGGCGGACAGGGCGGGAAGATCGAGAGATTGTACCGCGAGGTTCGCGCGATGGCTATTCCTGGTGGATCCGAAGAGATCATGCTCGACTTGTCTATGAGACAGTCGCTCCGTGTCCATAAGGCTCAGGGTGCTAAGATCTAGTTTGGATATATTAGGACGTATAGTCTTGCTTTTCTACATGTTGCTGGCATTAGTATTATTACAAACCACATTCTGCGCTTTAAAGACTTATAGTCAATTGTCGCAAGAAGCCCATGTATATTTTTATATTCTCCAAAGGCATAGCTTGATGTGCCCATTGACTGTAACTTGAAAAGAATGCAATCGAATTAACCACGATCGCAAACCAATTACTGAGGTTGTAGCAGCTTGCACCTCATGCACCGGACATAGTACTCGTACCGAATGTAGGTGCAGTGAAGTGACACTGGACCTGTTTACTTTGCTACGCATCCGACCTCATGCAAAAACCTCTTCCCAACCAGAGTATCCTAAATTAGCTTCTTAGCAGAATGCAGAACAAAAAAATCAAGGTATCAAATCAATCAATCCAAGACAACCCATGTTACAACACCCAACCGAGCCAAAATCGTCTTCTATGATAGTGTTCTTGTTACACCACAGTTCCGCAGCGAACGCACACCAGCGTCGTCTGCCGGCCCCTTCTCTGGGCCGTGAAGTTATTGCCGTGGCATTGCACGCAGCTCAGCTCCTCCTCGCCGTTGACGCCGCCGGACTCGTTGTCGGAGTCGTCGGAAAAGAAGTCGCCCGAGGTCAGCACGCGCGTCGCGGCCGAGTGGCCGTCGTCGCCGTCCGAGCCGATGTACGACACGCGGCGGCTGTCGGGCCGGCCGGCCGTCGCGGGCGAGAGCCGAGAGGCGTCCAACGTCGCCGCGGCATCGGCGGGCAAGGGCAGCCGGGCGGGCGACGCGACCGAGACCGACTGCGGCCGCGAGGACAGCGGGCTACTGTTCTCGGCCCACGACTCGCGCTTCGCAGACCGTCCGAGGCGAGATATGCTGCGGGACGCCCTGGAGCCGAACGACCCGTTCGGTCGCGACTCGCTCCGCGCCGAGTCCCGCGCCGTACTCGTCGCGCTCGTGGGCGTCGTCGTCGTCGGCGGCGTCGTCGTCGGCGTTGTCGAAGTGCTGTGAGTGCTGTGCAGCGTGCCGTTTTTGATGGGTGTCGTCGCGCCGGACGGCGGATTCGACAGGTTCAGATAATGCGACGTCGGCTGCGGCGCCAGCGTCGAGCCCAGTGACGGCGCTGCCGACTTCTGGTATGCGACCGCGGCGTCATGGGCCTCCTTCCGCTTGTCGTACGCGCAGTCTTGCCGGAAAACCTTGATGTGCCCGGTTTGATCCGCCGTCACGATGATGTTGCCGTTGGCATGTGTCGTTGGCGGGTTCGGCGGCATGGTGTCGATGCGCACTTCCGGTGGGACGAGCCGGACCGGAGGTGGTGAACATATATCGAAGATGGGGTCGCCGGATTGTGACAGCAGCTTGACGGTCGCCACCGGGGCGAACACTGCTGCTGTCACGACATGCGAATGCGCTGTCCAAGGCAGGGTTAGCTTATATCCAGCAGCGTTGCTCATAGCATCCAAACCAAGCGGGCAACCAACCTGTAAAATACTCATATCGATGCTTGTCCTTCTTTGGATTATCTCTCTGATTCATGTCCCAGATGTATACCTTATTATCCTCACTGCCGCAGATAACGTATCGGCCGTCCTCCGACGACGTGGCGTATATCTGCGAACACGTGTTCTCGTTGCCTTTGAGCTTGGCTTCCAGGGACTTGTCGCGCAGGTTGTACAGTCGCACGCGCGAGTCGTTGCTCGTGATCAGCAGACTCGCGGACGACGAGCTGGAGCCCGGGCCTGCCTTCAGCAGCTCGATGCCCGTGATCTTGGCGCCCTTTGAGTTGCGCCCGTGCGACGACCGCACGTGCATGCGCGTCTGGAACCGCAGGCCCTCGGTCTCGTAGAAAAAACAGTGGCCCGTAAAGCACCCCGCGATGGCGACCTGGCCGTCGGCCGAGAATGCAACTGCCGTGATCAGGTCCGAGAGCTCTTCGCGGTACACGACGACCTTGTCCGGTATGCTCCACAGGCGCAGCTGATAGTCCAGCGAGCCCGACAAGAAGAACCGGTCGTCGGATGGGTGAAATGCAATTGAAGTAACAAAGTCCGCATGCTGAAAGCAACACAGGCACTCTTGCCGAGACACATGCCATAGCCTGACGGTCTTGTCCATGCTCGACGACAGCAAGAAATTGTTCTTGGACCACGACAAATCAAGCACGTCGCCCGTGTGCCCGATGAACTCGCGGTGCGGCGTGGACTGGAACACGGGCGCCGACAACTTCTGGCGTCGCGACCCACGCGTCCCCGTCCGTGACCGCGCCCGCTGCGATGACCGTATCGACGCGTTATCTGCCGAGCTCATGTCGCTGTACAACTGCTGCATCGGCGGCGCAACAGCAACGGCCGCCTCGTCCTCGTCCTCGCGCTCGTAATGCGCCCTGTCCGCCGGCGACGTGATCACAGACCACACACGCACGACGCGGTCTTCACCTCCAGTCGCCAGGTAATGCCCGTCCTTTGAGAATTTAAGTGACCAGATCGCGCCGCGCTTATGCGGCGGCAGCGTCTGTGCCGGGTCGCTTGCGATCGAGCTTGCTGACGGCGAGGTAATCAGCGATATAGGTGACGGCAGGTCTTCTTGTCCTCCTGCTGGAGGTGCTGTAGAAGACGCCGACCTGCGGTAGAGCTCCTGGGCGAGAAATAGCCGATGAAAATCCTTGACGTATTTCGCGTGTGCACGTACGTGAATGTACTTTGGCGACTCGGGCAGCGGCGGCACGTATCCTATCGGTTGTGCGTACGGCGCGGCGTTGTATCCTTCCCTCCGTTTCCGCAGGCTCGTCGTCGGCGAGTACGTCCCGCTAAGACGCGCGCCGTTCGCTCCCGCGCCAGGCCCGAGCGGACTCGCCCGTCCGCGGCCGTCGTCCGAATCAAATTCGTCTTCCGAGTTGTCGCTGTGGCGCCTCCGGCCGGAGAGCACCGAAAAGAAACTCACCCTTTTATGGCGTCCGTCGTGGTGGACAGAGGCAGGGCCCGCTGACGGCGCTGCAGGTCCAGTCTGTGGGCCGGACGATGCACCGGGCCCACCGGCCGAGGGCACCGACGGTCGCCTGCCTGTGTGTGTTGCAGCCACCGAACCCGCATCAACGCGGTCGGCAGACGCGGAGGCGCTGGGCAGCCTCGCCGCACTTGCCTTGGGTGTTGGCAAGTCCGCCGTCGATCCCGCCGGGGTCGCGGCCAATGACGCAGGACCCGCGGAGGGCGTGTCGGCGTGTAATTGAGAAGCGACGGACGGAGCGGACAGAGAGGAGGTCGTGAACCGGCGGGACGTGAGCAGCTGATTCTCAGTGCCCGTCCGCTTGAGGATGTGCATCGACAACGGGTCGATTGCGGGCGGCGTTGACGTGCCCGTGCTCGCCTCCGCGGGCTGCGACGTGTAGTCGAAATCATCGAATGCGCCGGGAAGGCGATCTGGAGGCATTGGTTAGTAAGAAGCGGCCCAGCCGGGTGTGGAATCGCAAAGTGCTGCGCGTGAATCAAGCGGCTAAGAATTACACTTACGTGGTGGATGATGCTGGGTCGGTGTGTCTGACTGCGTGAGAAAGGAAAGGACGGGTATGGAGCGCACGCTGGGCAGCACGCTGAGTAGGCCCATTCTTCCTGCCCTTTTTCTGTCAGCAGTCTCGGTGGTCGGGGGGGTTGGTCGCGGGCTGTGGGATATATGGGATGATTCGAGGGATGGCCGGGAATTTTCAGCGGAGGTTTTGGCTTGGCTTGTCCCACCGGGTCGGAACTTGCGAGTCGCCGACCCAGCCCGGCCCCGAACAAAGCACCCGCAAAAACTGCCCGCGAGATGATAAATCCCCACTCGTAAAACACTGTCAGCATTAGCATCGTCCATGCCGGACGACATGGGGACGTAGCCGACAATACGCGGTCTTCGTTCGCACCAGCGCGCGCGCTCATTGGACAGCCCGGCGCGGGAACACAAGGAACCTGCCCCTTCCTTGTCGCTTTGTACAGCTCAGCAAGCACTGGCCGTAGAGTAGAATCAAAGAAATCCACCCGCCCTGAGCCCAACTTCAGACTTAGATAGGGTATCTGCCGTTAGGTATCATCTCCCCGCAGTTTTCTTGCACTGGGCTCTTTGCCGAAATTAAAGGACGTTTGCACCATGGGCATGTTCGCGTATGATACCGTCTGCGGCTCGTCAAACTCCCACGTCAAACTTCAGGCAGAAATGTTCTCGAGTCCATCGTGAAGAGTCGAGATGACCTGTAAGGGATACTTCGCCATTCCGCATTATACTGCCCTTTCGCTCATCTGACGATGTCTCTAGCAAAAGCAGGACCGCCATTGCCACCGTATATCATTGCCGCTCGAGAGGCGAAGCGCCGAAGGATTGCGGTTGACAGCGTCGACAGGGAAGATATTGACCAAGATGACAAGAGCATAGCCGCACCGCCAAAGAGCGCAGTCGTTGCAGGTCCTGCTCGCCCTGCTGTCCCTTTGCAGGAGAGCAGTGACGACGAGTCTTCCGACGACGATATTGGACCGAGCCTGCCTGGGGCCATGGACGAGGTGTGTTTTCTGTGTTTTCTATCTGTAATAGCACGCATTACAAGACCTCTGGGCTGACAGAAGGATCAACCAGGCTGCGGAAGAAGAAGCCGCCCGCCGCCGCCTGGCCCGGCATGCACCACAGACGACCGATGCGGACGCGGCGGCCGGTTCCGCGTCCAAGCGCGAGGAATGGATGCTCGTGCCGCCGTCCGAGCAGGACTGGGCCCGGTCGCAGGCCGACCCGGCCCGGCTCAAGAACAAGAAGTTCCTGACCGGCAAGTCGGCGTCGTCCGCCGGCAAAAAGGGCGGTGCGGACAGCTCGTGGACGGAGACTGAGGTCGAGCGCAAGAAGCGAGTCGGCGAAGAGATGATGGGCTTGCGGAAGCGGCAGACCGACGAGCCGTCGATTGGGCCATCTGCGCCACGCCGTGACGAGGACATGGAACGACGTGTGCAACAGTACAATGTGAGTTTTGTCTGGCTTTTTCTTGGCCGTTCAACCGATGTGTCTCTAACAGAATTTTTTTTCAAGGATCGTGTTCGTGGCAAGTCTCTCATGGAGCAGTACCAGGAGGGCCTGGGGAAGAAGGGCGAGGCGGAGCGTGTTCCGGACGACCCTACCAAGCGCCAGTTTGATTACGAGAAGGACATCGCGTCCGGGGGAAAGACCATGAGCGCGTCGCATTTGCAGGACATTGCAAAGCGTGCCGGGTCTATGGACTCGCGGTTTAGCAAGGGTAAATTTTTGTAGGTCTGGGATGACGTCCGGCAATAAATGCGTGATAGTTGAGCCTTGTCGGAGAAGGTGGTATGCAGGCAAAAGTTGATGAATTTCATTTTTCAATCCCGGGGAGATGTTGCGAAGTGTGGAGGCGGTCTGGCCACTTTATGGACCAAAATTAAACTAGTCTTAAACTATGCTGATAATTTCAATCAGCAAGCATTTGTTCCAATCCGTATCATACCAGCCATCGGGACGGCACTTGTTCCCGCACACGCTGCCCACATTCGCTTGCTCACTCGCTCGCTTTCCGAGTCTGCAATCTGTCGGACGCCCCTCAACTGCCGGCCGGGAGAGCATCAACGCCTGCGACGAGGGCATCGTTTACACACAATTCAATTGCTGACGTAGCTATTACCCCGGTTCGACGATTCGAGCCCACAAGACCTGCACGGGCAAATGGGTTTACAAAAGAGACAGATAATATGGTATATATATATTTTTTGTTTGCTATTTCGAGTATCCGACGTCATAAACTGACAGGATAACAGGTACGGAGATAATACCGCATGGGCGACGAAATGGGCGTAGGTGTTCCCCCCCCTCAACAGTCACTCGAATATAAGGAGCCAATTATTCACAGTGATATTACAGTGTTTTCGGAGGCATAGTCGCAGGAGCCCTTCTCATCATCACGCTATCCTATGCACACGCCCGCTATCGGCTCTCGAAAGGCAAAGAGCCTTTCAAATACCACGCCGTATGTTGACGCCTTGCGGTCCTACCATACCCCAGGAGCCGGTCAGGTACTAACGGAACGTCGTATTTATTTAGTGGATGGTTCAAAACAGAATGCATCATATTGCGACTCAGCGCGCAAACATTGCCGAACAGGCCATGTACCGGGACCAGTATACGACGTACCCAGCGTACGCAATGCAGCCAATGTATCCGAACCAAGTCGCCGTTGCTCCTCCGGTAGGCAGTTATTGTTGCAGTCTAGTCCGATAGAGTACTCGACCACTGACGAGCTTACCTAGCCTCCCGCATACGACCCTCGCTACCCCGCACCGCCGACCTATATTGCTCCGCCTGAGGATGTCAAGGTGCCCTACGAAAGCCCGTATACGGCTCGAAATGACGATTTATCGAGCAGCAGTAGCACTGCGTCCGCAGAGAATGCGAATGCACAGAGGCCTTTGGAGTCCGAATACACAGCTGGCGACCTGTACAGTCCGCCCGCTGGCCCGCCACCTTCCAGTGCCGATCCAGCTGCACACAGACAGGTGTAGGCGATGAGTAGGATGATGATTACTGCGAACACTTGACTCACATCCGTGACTGGTGGATGGCTTTCTCGGCTACGGATGCGGTTTGGTTTTTGATCCTCATGATTTTGTCTGTTTTGTCTTTGTTTATGATTTCAGATGCGCTGTTTGTCCCGTTCTGCTTCTGGCATCACAGTTGCATGGTTGGTTATATATCTTGGGAGTTTCGACTGTGGTTGGAGGACTTGTGGGTAAAAATTGGAATGGACGTTTTGGATGAACACAAAAAAAAACATTAAAACGCCGGGTATACACAAAAGTAAACAGCAAAGAGTATACTACAGATCTATATCCATCTCGCCCTCGTCCGAATCATCATCATCGTTGTCGTCGTCCATGTCAGTAGACATGCCATCGTCCGCCTCCCGTTCGTCGTCGCCCCAGTTGTCTTCGTCGACAACACGTCCCATGTCCACATGCCGCTGTCGCCCGCGACGGCGACTTTTTGAGCGTTCCACATGACGGGCCATGCTTTCGGCAATTACCTGCTCCTTGGGCTTGTACAAAACAAGACCAGTCTCGGGCCCCTTGTATGGTATCGATGGAGATATCGACGGGGGGCTGTCGCGGCGGCGCAGGAGGGAGTACGGCAGATCCATGATCTTCCGCTCGACGTCCGGGATGAACACAACCCGGTCCGCGCCTCGCGCGTCTCGCTTGTCAAGGTCGCCGAGGTCGTCGTTGTCGTCGTCGTTGTCGTCGTCGTTGTCGTCGTCGTCGTCAGAGGTGGAGTCGAGCGACGACACAAAGACCGTGTGCGCGTTGCCGGTGTCCATGCGGTTCTGCAGGTCGGCATTGATCTCGGAGTACGTCGGCGCCGGCTTGGATCTGTCCCAGTAGTCGTACGACAGGATCGGCTCCGGCCGCTTTTTCGACGGCGGCGACGTCGAGTACGACCGTGCGCGCGAGCCGTCTTGGGAGTCTAATCGACGGATAAGTATTAAATTGACGATGGCAATCGGGATTGTCCATACGCAACGCACCTAGGGACAGCTTTGTGAACGAGTCCACAAGCCGGCGCTTGGAGCGCGACTGACTAGCGCTCGAATCAGAGTCATACGGCGAGCGGGCGCGCTTGAGGTGGTGTTTGGGCGCGGTGGCGGGGAGCGGAGTCATATCACTCTCGACGGCGGCGGCGGCGGCGGCGGCTGTGGACGGACCAAGCAAAACACCCGGGTACGGCGGGCCATAAACCAATTGAGCGGGATATAATAACGAGTGTAGGCGGCAGGACGGCAGAGGGAGGTCTGCGCCGAATTAGAGAGTGGTCGGCTACGGCGTGGTGAGTTTGGTGCCCGGGGATGTCGAAGTGCGTGGTTGGGACAAATGGGCCTGGCCCGAGGCGGAGAGATGAGACGGTGATGCGCAGCACTGTTGCGCCAGCCGGCATTCAGCAAGCCTGTGAGAGTCCAGCCTCGGCACTGTTCTGTTCTGTTATTTGGCAGACGCGGCGAAGGGCGGCCTGTTGCCAGCTCATGCATTCGCTGACGGCGGCGGTTGATACGACGCGATATGGATTGCTTTGTGGAAGGTTTTGGCCGCCCCAAAACAAGACTCTTTCTTCGCCTCAAGTAAAGTGAGAAGTGACTCTTCCTTATATCTTCTCGCCCAAACGCTCTCGTGTGGCCACATCTTTATGATCCGCAGCAGCATCGCACGACGACTCAGCTGCTTCCCTCGAGACCCTGCCAATTGCGCATTGTAAGTCCCTGCGTCGCGCGCTCGGTGTCTGGCTGCGTGGTCGGGCGACGGTTTTCTTCGTCCGTTCTGCGGCCTGCCGGCGAAACGAAACTCCCGGCACGAGTCCGTTTCCGCTAACAAAAAATATCTCCAAAAAAGACTCCCCCGTCGCTCTTCCCCGCGTCTCGCTTTCCACCAACCAGCCTTTTTTCCCTCGCTCTCGACAGCCACAAAGACGCATACCGAGACAGCCGACTCTGCAATGGTTCTGGATCCCGAGAATTGGCCTGCCGCGAAGGTGTGTTTGCTGTTGCGGGGCACGTGTTGGTCTTGCCACCATGCCTTCTTGTTCGGGGCGAAATCCCAGATTGACTAAACCGATTTCTCTTCTATCCAGGTCCGCCAGACGTTTTTGGACTACTTCAGCAACAAGCGCGAGCACACGTTCGTGCCGAGCTCGTCGGTGATCCCGTACGATGATCCAACGCTTCTGTTTGCCAATGCTGATATGTTTACCCGCACGCCCCCCCTTTTGTGCCTGTTCGGGGCTTAAGTCGAGGCATGCAAGCTGACTCTGAATCTTCACGCATGAACCAGTACAAGGCGATCTTCCTGGGAACGGTTGACCCCGCGAGCGACTTTTCGAAGCTGAAGCGCGCGTGCAATACGCAAAAGGTGCGCTCTTTAGAGGCAGCCGCCTGGGTCACGGTGTTTTTTTGGTTATAACTTGAGGCTGACTGGATTTTTTTTATGCGATAGTGCATTCGCGCGGGTGGCAAGCACAATGGTAAGTGACATTATGGTTATAGAATTATTTGACGAGGGATTGTTGCTGACCAGATTTCAGATCTCGAGGATGTCGGCAAAGATGTACGCAAAACCATGTTCCGTTGTTTGGCGACGCGCAGGAGATTGAAGGAACTAACACCGGGTTTAGAGTTATCACCACACGTTCTTTGAGATGCTTGGTAGGTTCGACCTTTTTTTTTTTTTGAAAAGTGCTCAGAGCGGCCAAGGGGGACTGGGACTAATGCGCGATGCAGGCAATTGGTCGTTTGGCGACTACTTCAAGAAGGAGGCCGTGGCCTGGTCGTACGAGCTTCTCACGGAAGTCTACGGCCTCGAGTCCGACCGCCTGTACGCGACATACTTTGGCGGCGACGAAAAGTCGGGCCTCGAGCCGGACTTGGAGACGAGGCAGTTGTGGCTCGACATCGGTGTCGCCGAAGACCACGTGCTGCCCGGCAACGTCAAGGACAACTTCTGGGAGATGGGCGAGCAGGGCCCCTGCGGGCCCTGCAGCGAGGTCCACTACGACCGCATCGGCGGCCGCAATGCCGCGCACCTCGTCAACATGGACGACCCGAACGTGCTCGAGATCTGGAACAACGTCTTCATCCAGTTCAACCGCGAGGCCGACGGCAGCCTGCGGAGCCTGCCCGCGAAGCACGTCGACACCGGCATGGGCTTCGAGCGGCTCGTGTCCGCGCTCCAGGACAAGCTCTCGAACTACGACACGGACGTGTTCACGCCCCTGTTTGCCCGGATCCAGGAGCTCACCGGCGCGCGCCCGTACGCGGGCAGGTTCGGCGACGACGACGCGGACGGGATCGACACCGCCTACCGCGTCATCGCGGACCACGTCCGCACGCTCACGTTCGCGCTCAGCGACGGCGGCGTGCCGAACAACGAGGGCCGCGGATACGTGCTGCGCCGGATCCTGCGCCGCGGCGCCCGGTACGCGCGCAAGAAATTCGACGTGCCGATCGGCAACTTTTTCTCGCGCCTTGCGCCGACTTTGATTGATCAGTTGGTAAGATATTATTGCTCGCGCTTGAAGGAGAAGACAAGGTTACTAATGTCAATTCCACAGGGCGACGTGTTCCCGGAGCTGCGAAAGCACATGGCCGACGTGTTTGAGATCCTGGACGAGGAAGAGGAGTCGTTCTCGCGCACGCTCGACCGCGGCGAGCGGCTGTTTGAGCAGTACGCCGAGAAGGCGCGCGCGGACGGCGTGACGGTCCTGAACGGCCGCGACGTGTGGCGGCTGTACGACACGTACGGGTTCCCGGTCGACCTGACGCGGCTGATGGCGGAGGAGAGCGGGCTCGCGATCGACGAGGAAGGGTTCGAGGCCGCCCAGGCGTGGTCGAAGGAGGCGAGCAAGGGCAAGAAGAAGGCCGAGAACGGGAGCGAGCTCGTGAAGCTGGACGTGCACGACCTCGGCCAGCTCGAGAAGGACGGCGTGCCCAAGACGGACGACAAGTACAAGTACAACCTCGGGGACATCAAGGCCTCGGTCAAGGCGATCTACGCGAACAAGGAGTTTGTCGCGAGCACGGCCGGCGTCGAGCCGGCCACGCAGGTCGGCATCATTCTCGACAAGACGAGCTTCTACGCGGAGCAAGGCGGCCAGCAGTTCGACACGGGCAAGCTCGTGATCGACGGCAAGGCCGAGTTTGAGATCGAGAACGTGCAGCTGTACGGCGGGTACGTGTTCCACACGGGCTACGTCACGTACGGCGAGCTGGCGGTCGAGGACGAGGTCGTGGCCGAGTACGACGAGCTGCGGCGGTGGCCGATCCGGAACAACCACACGGGCACGCACGTGCTCAACTTTGCGCTGCGGAGCGTGCTCGGCGACGGCGTCGACCAGAAGGGCTCGCTCGTCGCGCCGGACCGGCTGCGGTTCGACTTTTCGCACAAGACGGGCATGAGCCTGGCCGAGGTCGGCCGGACCGAGGACATCGCGACGGCGCAGATCCGCAAGAACCAGGTTGTGTACGCGAAGGACGTGCCGCTTGCCGTCGCGCGCGAGATCGAGGGCGTGCGCGCCGTGTTCGGGGAGACGTACCCGGACCCGGTGCGGGTCGTGTCGGTCGGCGTGCCGGTCGAGGAGCTCGTGCGGGACTCGAAGAACACAAAGTGGCACGGGTACTCGATCGAGTTCTGCGGCGGCACGCACGTGCGGTCGACCGGCGACATCAAGGAGCTCGTGATCACGGAGGAGAGCGGGATCGCGAAGGGCATCCGCCGGATCGTCGCGGTCACGGGCAGCGAGGCGTACGAGGTCCAGCGGGTCGCGGCCGAGTGGGACCGGAAGCTGGACCTGCTCGCGAAGCACGCGGACGGGCCGGCGAAGGAGGCGCAGGCGAAGGCGGTCGGGTACGAGCTCAACCAGCTCGCGATCGCGGTCGTGAAGAAGGCCGAGCTGAAGGACAAGTTCAACGCGATCCAGAAGAAGATTGTGGAGGAGAGCAAGGCGCGGCAGAAGGCCGAGTCCAAGACGGCGGTGGATTTCGTGGCCGCGTTCTTTGGGGATAAGACCGCGGCGGCGGCGGCGGCGGATGCGGCGACTGCTGACGCGCCGTTCTTTGTGGCGCGGGTGGCCGGCATCGGCGCGAACGCGAAGGCGATCACGGACGCGGTCGGGTACGTGAAGAAGGAGCTGCCGGGCAAGACCGTGTACTTGTTTGCCGGCGGGGACGGGGACGACAAGGTCGTGCACGGCGGGTACGTCGGCACGGCCGGCGTGGTCGCGAAGGACGTCGGCGCGGTCGTGAGCGGCGTCGTGGGCGGCAAGGCCGGCGGCAAGGGCGAGACCGTGCAGGGTGTCGGGTCCGAGGTCGACAAGGTTGACGAGGCGGTTGCGGCGGTCGAGAAGTATCTACGGGAGAAGCTGAGCATATAGAGTGGAGGAGTATGTCATTTTGACTAGTCAAGAAGAAGGATGTCTGTCTATATATATATCCGCTTGCCGGCTCTTTGCGATTTTGCTTGTAATGCTAATAGTAATAGAATGTAAAGAACTTGATGAGAAGGAGAGCACAAGAGCGGGAGTACTGCATATAGAGTGGAGGAGTATGTCGTTTTGGCTAGTCAATTGACTAGTCAAGAAGGAGGATGTCTATATATATATCCGCTTGCCGGCTCTTTGCGATTTTGCTTGTAATGCTAATAGTAATAGAATGTAAAGAACTTGATGAGAAGGAGAGCACAAGAGCGGGAGTACTGCATATAGATGGAGGAGTATGTCGTTTTGGCTAGTCAATGGACTAGTCAAGAAGGAGGATGTCTATATATATATCCGCTTGCCGGCTCTTTGCAATTTTGCTTGTAATGCTAATACTAGGATATAAAGAACTTGATCAGAAGGTGAGCATATAGTACTATGTCACTTTGATTAGGATAGTAGAGGGGATATCTCTACTCTGCGAGTCTGCATGAGAAACTGAGCATATAGAGTGGCAAGTACATTGTGTCATTTTGACTAGTCAAGTAGAGAGATATCTATATATGTATCTTTATATATATACATGCGGCACATCCGGGAGAGCTGACTCTTTGTGATACTGCTTGTCATGCTAATGGTAACAGAATATGAGGGAGAACTTGATGAGATAGATATTTTAAGAGGTGGGATATCTATATTGACAGCACCCTGGTGGCTTTGACATGTAATGCTAGTATACACAGAGTAGATGATTTGCATTCTTGTCTTGTAATCACGTCTGACGAGCCGAGGGAGAAGGAAGTGACAGCGGATGAGGTAATAATTTTAGGGAAACGGTTGGTGGTGGTATGAAGTTGGGTAGCTGGAAGAAGCGGATCAATCACGGCAGGACGAGATGAGACCGGTCGAAAGTTACACTTTTTGGGCGTCAGGAACTAGTCTGCCCACTAAAGGCTGATCGAGGAGGAAGAAGTGGACCAAGGCTTTTTGTTTTGTTTGTCCACAGGCCGGCCGTCTGGCCGTTCATTCCTGGGACGCCGCCGGAGCGGCCGCCGAGCGTTGCGAGCGAGACAAGAAGGCAGGGTCTTATGGTGTATCGGCAAGCCGGGCAGGCACGCCCTGCATAGTTCTTTTTTTTTTTTTCGGCCTCTTCTCTCTCTCTCTTCTCGTTGCACTCTACCCAGAACGCGAGATTGTTGTCCTTTTGTCTTTTGTTGTTCTGCCCTTTGGACCTCGATAAAAGAATACGCTGCGGGAGTAGTCAGCGTACGGTTTGGCGGTGCTGGGGGGGACAGGCCGCTTAGTTTTGGACACACGTCACTCACTGGACTCGGCCTGAAAACAGCCACATGGGGCACCGGGCAGGACGTGTGGCTCGTGACCAGTGGCTGCTGTCCAGGCCACATTAGTCGCCCGGCGCAGGCCGCCAAAGCAGTCTGCCGGTCCGGTCGCATGGCCCTCTGGCCTGTCCCGGGGAACCGGCCCCGCGACGACGAGCGACAGCAGACCACGACGCGGAGTGCTGCCGGCTGGCGGAGGTGAAGAAAGCAGAGCGGGCGAATAGGATGGAAGAAGGCAGGAGCCCTTGCCCTGGGGAGGCCAGACAGAGGACCCACCGGCCCAGGAAAGCGGCCGCGGCCCGCCCCTTTTTTTGTTTTATTTTTTTCCGCGCTGCGGTTGTTGTTTGTTGGCTGTTGTTTTCGTCCGTCGTTGTCATCTTCCCGCTTTCACCTGCTGGCCCGCAAACGACGAGCGCTGTCGTTGGCTGTCGTTGTTCACACTCGCACTAAAAGTCGCGTCCGTCCGCAGGATTAGCCTTTGGCGGTTGTTTGCTCTCGCCCCGTCCTGGTCGTGGCCCGCGTCGCTTCACGTGGCCGCCCAAGCTGCCCTCGCCTTCTCGCCCTCGCCTTCGCCGTCGATCGCGACCTCGCCCTCAGCTCGCACCGTCTCGCCGGCTCCTCGATCGGCTCCTCGATCGGCTCGCTCGCCCGCCGCCCGCCGCCCGCCGACCGCGCGCTCACGGCCGTTCCTCGTCCCCTAACGCTCCGTCCTAGCGGCCATGTACGTTCCTCTCCCTTCTTCTCTGTCCCTCTCTCTGTCTCTTCTATCCCCGCCCGCGCCCGCCGTCCTCCGCCTTCACATACGCCCACACACGCTCGCCATACACACACTCTACCCCGCCATATAACGCGGCCCTTCCCCCCCCCCCGCTCGCATCCTCCCCCGCCACTCCCCCTCACGCCTCTGCCCATCCC
>JAKTPS010000111.1:0-44507 GCA_030556275.1 Lipomyces sp. NRRL Y-27488 | reverse complement strand
GCGGGACGAGCGACAGCGGGACGAGCGACAGCGGGACGAGCGACAGCGGGACGAGCGACAGCGGGACGAGACAAGCGACAGTGCTCACCTATGAGAGCATGAGTGACAATGCCAAGTGACGAGAGCGCAAAGTGACAGCGCGACTGGCGACGAGCGCGAGAGCGCAAGTACCCGAGCGAGAGCGGACGAGAGCACCAGCCACGACGCCAGCTACAGTACCTAGCGGCGAGAGCGCCAACAACAGCGGGACAACGGGACAGGCGAGGAGCGCGCGATCAACAGCCGTGCGACGAGGGCGCGAGCGACAGCCGTGCGACGAGAGCGCGAGCGACAGCCGGACGGCGGGGCTGCGGAACAAGCCACGAGCGCGCGAGTAACACCAGCACGGCGGAACAGGCGACGAGCGCTCGAGCGACAGCAGGAGGAGTGACAGCGGGACGTGTAATGGCCGCGACAGTCGGAGCAGCGACAAGCAATAGACAGGCGTCAGCGGGTAACCTCATTGCGCGACGAGCGCAGAAACCGGCGAGAGACGAGCGAGCGACGGACAACAACTGGCGAAGGCGGGCGACCGCGACGAAGGCGGGAAAGACTGCGGTCGAGGAGTGACGAGCGAGGACGAGACAGCGAGAGTGCAGCGGCCGAACTTCAGACGATGATGCGGGCGACGAGCAGCGGCCTGGCGAGGGAAGTGAGTCGCATGACAACCTCTAAGGCAATGTTAGCGGGCGGAAATGACCAGCAATGAGACGAGAACACATACCTATGGCGAGGGCGGCAGAGACGGTCGATGAGCCCGGCTAGCGAATGCGAGACGGGGCAGCGACGAAGAGACGAGAGGCAGTGAAAAACGCTTTTTTTCCTAGGCTCTTCTGTCATCGCCCATGTCGTCGCATCGCCTGGCGCCGCTATGGCTTGCACCGCCCTTCTCTTCCTCGTCAACCTCGGCCTTTCCTTTCAAGGCGTTCTTCTCTCTACTATTGCCTTGATCTGATTGCAATTGGGCATACTAACTACATGAAGTAGGTTCCTAAGGGGTGGCGCCGTTATTCTCTACAGGCGGCCGTCGCTAACGTGTTTTAGGCAGATACAGGCAATGAACGACCGTATGCCGAGTAGGCAAGGAAGATAAGCCTCTACATCGCAGACGATAGAACGTTTAGGCTAATTGATTTTCATAGTAATGTAGTATGCCATAATAGTACGTTGGGCATTATTGCACTCTTCCGCGACGTTTTTCCTGATGCCCTGGCGCGTGACGGATATCTCGGCGCATGAAGTCGAAGTGGTCGAAGCCAGGCAAGAAGCGGTGACTGTTGATGAAGTACAAGGCCGCGCCTCTTGATCAGGACAAGGCTTCCGCGTCGCCGCTCAGGAACAACGACCTGCGCAACTGGAAGGTCTACAAGGAAGGGAGGAACGGCAAGAGTGGCACGGTTAGGACGGCCCAGTGGCGAGCAAAGTCCTACAGGTTGCAGTTTAGTTCTGACGACTGGCCAGCGTGAGTCTCGCTCTGGCCCTGTGAAGCAGGAACTGCAAGTTGCGGCAGCAGAGTGGCTGCTGAAGAGTCGTGCTGGCTCTGTGGCGACTACTCGATGGCAATCATGAGGAGAATTGAGCTGATGCTGTACGCCGAGAGAAAAGCCGCCTGAACGAACATGAGGTGGCCACACACGCCATGAGCCCGGAAGTTATCGTCGACTCTCGCGGGACCTTGAGCCCGAGACGGGATGCGACGGCGAACGTGTTCCGGTGAGCCTTCTCTGATACCGCCCCCCGAGACACGCGACCAGCCGCTCGTTGAACGACTAGCCCTGGGCCCAGGACAGCATCTGCCATACGGCCGGATCGGTCGCGACCTGTACATGGGTATGAATGTGTCTGTATGTATGTACATACTGTTGTACTGTATACAGACATGTAGGGCGTTGTTGACTTTGATATCGGAATAGACATCTAACGCAAGCCACCTGTAGAAACCTATAACCGAATACTCCATCCCCGATTCTCTCTCGCACGCTATGGCCCAGTATAATACGCGCCTTTGAAATCTGCATTGTACTAGTCGATGTACACCGGCAAATTCCAGCCCGACAACTCCCTGTCGTGTTCGCCGGCAATTTCGCTTCATGCAGGATAACCTCACCAAGCAGAAAACGCCATGCAGATAGAAGGTCCCCCGGAGGCGATTTCAAAGAACTAGTGCGCAGCCAGGATTGTGCGACAATTCGATTGCGACTACAAACGGCCCCGACTGAATTCATTGGTACAGTGTTGTCAGGCTTATGATACCCGGCCCGTCTCCCACCTAATTGGTTCTGCTGCCCTTGCTTGCTTGCAGTTTGGGAGGAAGATGAAGGAGGCTTGTTAGCGGGGGTATCACAGGGATGTTGAAGACACACAACAACGCTACGCAGAGAACCAGCGATGGCTCCACCGAGACAGGAAATGTAGGGGATAATAATAAACAACACTTGTCATTCTAGACTATACATTACCACATGCTTACAACTTGTAATTCTATATTCTATCTACAGATATGTTCTCGAACGAGAGATTAAAATTGGGCAGCGCCTACTTGCCCGTTGTGTATCCGATCTGAACTGGCCACTGCACTTTGATGCCATATTCCTTAGCGAGATCCAAGACGTAACTAGGATTGTGTGAGAACGGGCGTCCCACGAACACGGCCTCGGCACCTTTACCGAGTACCTCCTCGATTACCTCTGGCGTATGAATTGCGCCGACAGGAGCGACACCCAAGTTCGGAACTGCCTCTTTGACAGGATACGAGTAGGGCGCCTGGAATGCGGGACCGTATGTAATACGGGCGTTCGGGTCAATACCGCCCGAAGATACGTCGAGAAGATCGACTCCAAGCTCGTAAATGATTTTTGAAAACTTCACAGTGTCCTCGACTGTCCAGCCGTCATTGAGGTGCTCGAGCCTGTCGGTCGCGGAAGTACGGAAGAATAAGAGCACACTCTCGGGAATGGTGGCCTTCACGGCCTTGACGATCTCGACAGCAAATCGGATACGGTTCTCAAACGACCCGCCATATTCGTCAGTGCGCTTGTTTGTCCGCGGGGATAAAAACTCGTTGATCAAGTATCCATGCGCGCCATGGATCTCGACAACATCAACACCAGCCTTTACTGCTCTCGCCGCGGCCGCAGCATATGCCGCGACGTACTCGCGAACCTCGGACGTTTCGAGCGCACGAGGCGAGACATATTCATCGCTGAACGCTCCCTCGGACGGTGCCACGACCTTGTCCGGATATCCACCTTCTGGCCCCGCATGCGCGTAATTTCCGGGCAGCCACGGCGCGAGCGTAGAAGCCTTGCGGCCGGCATGCGCGATTTGAATTCCAAGCTTCTGATTTTGCGAGTGCACAAAGTCGGCAATTCGTTTCAGTGGAGCGATTTGCTCGTCCTTCCAGATCCCAGCGTCATGGGAAGTAATGCCTCCGTTCGGTAGCACCGCCGTAGCCTCAATAATAGCCAACGACGCGCCGCGCACTGCATACGAGCCGATCGCGACAAGGGTCCAGTCGGTAAGAAAGCCATCATCGTAGGAGTACTGGCACATGGGAGACACCCAGATTCGGTTCTGAAACGTGACGCCCCGGATAGTGAGCGGCGTGAAAGCTAGAGGCTGCTTGACTCCCTCAGGAGCGGACAGGAACGTCCCTGCAGGAGTGACCTGCGCCGGAGTAAAGAAAGGAACATTGGCAGCAGCCTCAATTGCGGTAGGCAAAGTCATCGCTGATGGACAAAAACCAAATAAATGAATAAAGAATAATGAAAGATCCCGCGGATTACTTGCCGTGTAGTCTGGCGGGTGCTGAAAGACTTTATATTATTATAAGCGCACCATTCGCTTGCAAATATGCATGACATCTCTATCGCGCCACTCGAGCCGTGCTTCCATAAGCAGACGACGTCAAAGGCTTTAAACACAGCGGTGAGAGCTGCACACATCCCAGTGTGGTGTGCTGCCCGGCGGAGCGGCAGTATTCGGCAGGGTAGAATGCAGGCACCACTCGCTCGATAATGTTTCCCTATTGACTCTGCGTTGCATGAAACGGCAAGAATCAATTTATGATAGCTTGATGAACGCAGCTACTGTATCATGACAGCATTATTTTCCATTTGAAGCTGTAGTTAAGCGGTAATTTAATCTGACAGGGGAGAAAGTAATTCGAAAGATTTTATTTCTGGTTTAGCCAAGTGGCATATGAGGGACTTGTTCTAAATAGTAGTATACAGAACCTCCGTATCAGATAGATGGCTTTTGCAAATAGAAGTCGCAGAGTCGGGATCAAAGTGTCAGTATCGCCCTTTGGACATTGACTTGACCGATTTTACGTCGTTCCAGTTATTCGATTGAACATATCATTTGACGCAAGGGTCCTGACAGATCTCTAGATGCCACCCACTTTAAGCCTTGAGTGTATCTAGTTGTGATCTGAATCACATTGTGTTATTCGAACAAAGCAAATGTGATTTCAGAATCACACACTCTCTTGATTGTTAGGAAAACCTTCTAAAGAAACGACGCGAGGTGGTGAAGAGTATGTTTTGTCTCGCTCAACCGCAGCTGCCTAGCAAGACCACAGCGTATCCCTAACAGTAGTAACCATCAATATAGACCTTGGCAGACAAAATGTCATGTCCCTTGGCGGTTCAAGGTTAAATCGGAGATTCACACTATGTAGCTGTCCCAGCTCTATGGGGGTTAAAGGCTGATACGCATAGGTTAAGGGACTTCGCGTGCCTTAACAGTTGAACCCATGTCAAGTATATTTTCATCTGTCACAATTTAGCTTATAGAACACAGTGTTCCTCTTATATCAATATGTGGTCCCGACAGAACATCGCGATGTCGCATAGGCTAACGCGAGATGAAATTGCGCATTGCGCATTGTCGTACAATCATGATGAGGATATACCTAACTCCCCCAAGTCTCACTATGCAGCACACTTCTCGGCCGCATTGAAATACGATGTGATGCGGCGCTCAGGATATGGAGCTGCAGATCTTTATCTGTATGTGAACTATGCAAAGGCATGAACGTAGATACTACACATATATGGTCTTTTCATCATGTCAAATTTTCTCATCGATTATTCATGAAGACCGTGCAATTGAACTACGACCGACGAAGAGCGGCCGAACGGAAAGAAGAGCGGGCGGTAAGACGGGGGGCAAGTCGGGACGCCAGGGTATTATTAGATGAAGTGGGTCAGACGCTACTAAAGGCGGAGGGCACAAAGCGGGGCGACGCCGATTTCCTTGATGGCGACGCGACGATGACGCATGGGGACGGCGACTACAGACTATCAGCGCTCGTGACGCCGTCTCTGAGGCAGTTCTCACAGAACTAGCAAAGAACAAGCCGCCGTTGGGCGCTGACTTCAAGCGCGACTCTATGTTTATGACGAGCAACAGGAGCGTAATGCCGACGCGGGAGGCAGGCAACAGGACTCCGCATCAAGATTATATGTACGAAAAGCAAAGAAGCTTGTGAGCATGGCGATCGAAAATGCCACACAGCGTGAAGATCGCGGGAGCGTTCTCATGGTACATATCATACATATATACATACATAGAGCAACAGAATTTCAGCCCCTCATGTTCTAGCCAGGCCAAGGGCAGGCACTCGGAAGGCAACCCACTACTACTGGCACGGATAGCCCCACACGGCTCCAAAGATCCGTGCCCTGCCGAAGGGGTTTGAAGGGTATGGGCGTGTATGATAGGACGAATGACTGGCAGAGGGGCAACGGAAACTCCGGCTAACGGCAAGAGCACCGCAGGCAACCCTAAAGGGGCAAACTTTTGCCCCGGGGCGGGGTCCAGCTGCTGCTGGGGCTTGCCACCGGTCAGGGGCCACCCAGACAAACCCAAAGCCACCAAGACCCGCAGGCCCAGGGCTGCCCCAGCGCTCGCCCCAGCGCTGCCCGGGACGGCCTCGGGACAACACAACCGCCGCGCTGCCTCTGCGAGTGAGTGCCCCCCCAGGCAGGGCGGGGGCGTCCCCAGCAGCGGGGTCGGTGGGACGCAGCGCACGCGCGGGCGTGCCCCCGGACGCCACTGGGACGGTCACTTCCCGATCGGTCGTCGCCCGGCGGCATTCCGGCGTCCAGCGTCCGCCTTTGTCCTCTCGAGCTTGCTGCTTTTGCCTGTGCTTATGGAAGCATGGCTCACCGGTCGGGTTGGCGACGCGAGAATTGTACCACTGCTCGGGCAGCTTATAACCAACCCTCCTCGCCTCCTTCGCCGCCCATCCGGTACCGGACTCCAACCCAACCCACCGCATCTCTCAATTCGTCCGCAATTCGTCCACAATGACTCTGCCTTCCGAGAACGTGCCTGCTCCCAATGTTCCTTTCTTCACCCCGGCGCAGGTGACTCCTGCTGGGACGTTCCTGTCCGCTCCCGAGGGCGTCAAGCAGCCGCTCGCCTTCACGCCGCTCACCATCCGCGGCGTGACCTTCCAGAACCGGGTCTGGGTTTCTCCCATGTGCCAGTACTCCTACGAAGACGGCTTTCTTACCGACTGGGCCTTTGTCGCGATTGGCTCGTACGCAGTGCGCGGCGCGTCGTTGTCGATGATTGAGGCTACCTCGGTCTTGCCTAACGGAGGCCTTTCACCCTTTGACGCTGGGATCTGGAAGGACGAGCACATTCCACCGCTGAAGCGCATTGTCGACTTTGTCCACTCACAGAACCAGAAGATTGGACTTCAGATCGGGCACGCCGGCCGCAAGGCTTCGACCAACCCGCCGTGGCTGCCTGGAAATTACGCGCACGAGGGCGTCGAGCGCGGCTTCCCCGACCAAGTCGTGGCACCGTCCGAGGGAGCGTTCAACGACCAATTTGCCACGCCTCGCGCGCTTTCAACTGCCGAGGTAAAGGAGTACGTCGCCGCGTACGTTGCGGCCGCTGTGAGAGCAGCAAAGGCCGGAGTTGACGTTGTCGAGATCCACGGCGCACACGGATACCTGATCAACCAGTTCTTATCCCCGCGGACAAACAAGCGCACTGACGAATATGGCGGCTCGTGGGAGAATCGCGCCCGGTTTGTCGTTGAGATCGTTAAGGGAGTGAAGGCCGCCATTCCCGAGAAGACCCTCTTGTTTTTCCGTACTTCCGCGACCGACAGACTCGAGCACCTCAACGACGGCTGGCAAATCGAGGATTCCAAGAAGCTGGCTAAAATCCTTTACGACCTCGGAGTTGATCTTTTCGACGTGTCTTCGGGCGGTGTTGACCCCAACAACAAGGGAGAATACGGTCCCGCGTTCCAAGCGCCTCTCGCGTATCCTATCAAAGAGGCTGTTCCGGACCTCTTTGTCGCTCCTGTCGGCGCGATTCACTCTCCGGAGGTGATCGAAGACGTACTCGCCAAAGGCGTCGATGCCGTGTTTGTGGCACGTCCGTTCTCACACAATCCTAGTTTTGTCTTGGAACTCGCTGAGCACTACGGCATCAAAGTGCAGTGGCCAGTTCAGATCGGTTACACAACGGGCAAAGGAATATATTACGCTAAGCCTAAGCCGAGTACTGGATATTAAAGTCGCATTTGCCTGGAGATAGAATTTACGACTTGTACGCATGTGATGAATTATAGTATAGAAATTGAAGCATGTTATTTATTCATTGTCATCCTCTACATTTGCTGTATGGGCAGCAGAGACATTGCTGGCGTTTTCCGTAATGCGCTGCGTGTTAAAAAAACGCTTGATGTCCCTTTTGACGAGCCAACTCCATATTCCCCCAAAAAAGATTAAAACGATTGCGAAAAAAGGCTGCAGAAACCAATTCGTCGCTGGAGACGCGCCTTGCATCAACCCTGACAACACCGTGCCAATGAAGTCAGTGGTGATCATTTCTTTGCCGCAATCGAGTTGCCGCACAATCCTGGCCGCGCACTCGTCCGCTGAAATCGCCTGTGAGGGACCTTCGATCTGCCGCGTGATTTCCGGCTTGGTAAGGTTCTCCTGCGTAAAGCCCTCGGACTCGAAATTGCCGGCGAAAACGACGGGCACGGCAATCTTGTAGGGCAGGCACTCTTGCCGGAGTACATCAGCCAATGTCCGCAATGCAGATTTCAAAGGCGCGTATTGCCCATAGCCTATGAATGCATAGAAATGAGTCACAGAGGAGAAAAACACAATGCTGCGGGAGTCTGTATCGGGCACGGGGTGTTCGGCCATAGCTTTCATCGACGCCTGTAAGGTGAGTCGTGTTAGATTTGTATTCAGATGCCCACAATGCCCCAAAGTCGTATACGCACATGAGCGAGATACAGCGCGGTATTATAATTGATTTCCACGCCGCTTTGTAGCTCCTCAGGTGTGAGATCCAAAAACAGCTTCGGCGTGCAGGTACCTACACAACGTGATACAGTCCACGGTTAGACTTCACGCATGCCATAGTCGCCAGACCAACACAAAAACGTACCAGCACAGCAAAGCACATAGTCAGGCGCTCGGCCCGCCATCTTCATCGCCTCTGTCACGACCCGCGACGCTTCACTTGCCGTAGTCAGATCCGCCGCAACGTACTTCGCAAAATTAGGCGCATCCTCTCTTTCTTTCAGCTTCTCGAGCTCTAAAACAGCCGAGCGAAGAAGTTTTTCGCGCCGCGCGACGAGGACAACCGAGCCTCCGCGCTGGAACACGACCTTTGCGAGTGCTAACCCCAGTCCCTGGGATGCGCCGGAGATGATCACAAGCTGCGGCCCGAATTAGTTGTATTCGTGGAAACACGAAATCAAAAAGGGAATCACCTTTCCGTTAACATTGAATCCATCTGATTTGCCAAACATTGTACTGGTGAGGTAGTCGTTTATTCGGGTAGGCGTACCCCAGATATTGGTTTTGCATCGTACATAGTTGGTTTGATTATTCTTCAGAAACAAACTTTCAAAGTTAAGGTTACTTTAAACTCAAATAATCCAAAAAAGATCTCGGAAATGGTTCCGCGTTCTTAACTGAGTTTGTTTATCATTTACTACCACTGGCCAAGTATTTTGAATAGAATGATCATTTCAAAACACAGAAATTGGTGTACGCTATGTCTGTTGCTTGTGCATGTAACGAATTTTGCCTATACGGAGAAGAAAGCTTGAAAACGAAGAGCGTGGGGTTAGGGCAAAGGGTCAGAAAATCCACTACATTTTTTTCTCGCACACTTTACAATCCTCACCCTACCAAGACTTTAATGGCGAGACGTTCAAGGACCTCGAAGCCTCGGTCCGAGGAGGCCTGGGACGGCAATGTATTAGACGAAGTGGATTCATGTGCGTATTTAATATTTTGCTTGCTAAAGCTGAAACTTCACGAATTATGCTAACGAGTTACTATGCAGTTCACGAGCAACGCGACAAGATTCTTCTCGATGGCACCGACAGCCGGCGGCTAGCTGATGGTATGTTGTCAAATAATTGATGGCGGATATGGCGTATGAGGATACTGATGAGTGATATTGTATTAGATGACGAAGCTAGCGACAACGAGGTCTTTGCCGTTCGCGAGGCCGCAGATTCTGACTCTGACGAAGTGGACGATGCGGAGCTGGATCAAGACGACGAGGACGATGACAACGTTGATGTCGACGATGAGGTGCCTACTTCCAAAGCCAAGCGCTCTAAGAAAGCATCCAAGTTCTCCTCCTCAGCCGCTGCCGCAGCCGACTCTGACGACGACTCGGACGATGACGACTGGCGCGCCGTCAAGTCTTCCGCTGCCAGCACTTTTGATCCCGACGCGGACCTCACGGTAGGCTGGGGCAAGTCCTCGCGCTCGTACTACAACGCGGATACGAACGAAAACGAAGAAGATGCGCAGGCGGAGGAAGACACGGCCCGGAAATTGCAGAAGCGCGCACTGCAGGACATGTCCGAGGCCGATTTCATTGGCGATTTTGTGGACGACATGGACGACGCAGCCAAAGCAGAGGCCGAGGAGTTCAAGATCGGCGCTCTGGGCGAAGTGAGTAAAGAGGCACTGCCGCAGCAAGACTTGGCGAACTTGTCCGCTGAGGCAAAGCTGGCCCTGCTGAAGACGAAGAATCCGGAGGTCATTCCGCTCGCAAGGGACTACGCCACGCTTGTGCCGGTGTTTGAGGAAATGAAGCAGAATTCTGACAGCAGCAGCGCGAAGTTTATTGCCCTGTCGAGTTATCTCGCCTGCATCTGCGCATATTTCACCTTGTTCTGTGACGACTCTGTCGATGAGGACGTATTGCGAGAAAAGAGGGTGATGGATCATTTGCTTGTGCTCAGGCGCTACTGGAAGCAGGTGTCACGAAAGAAGGCCGGCGAGAACAAAGAAGAGGAAGACGTTGAGACCACGCCGGAGTTGGTGCAGTCCGACGAGGAGGCGGTCAGCGAGGACGCAGAAGAAGAGGACGAAGCTCAGACCAAGAGACCGATGCCGACAAAACGCAAGCGGTTGGACTCCACAACAAGCACGACGGTGCGATCCAAATCCTTGCCGTCCGCGGAATCACTCGGCCTTGACATCGATCTGCCTCTGGTCTCGTCCGCGCCTCTGTCAAAGAAGAAGAAGCTCTCGGGAATGTCCAGTCGCAAGATCAACGACTTTGCGGACCCCACGGCCCTTGACGACGCTGACCTTGCCGACAAGAAGTCCAGCCGCAAGTCGCTGCGGTTCTACACGTCCAAGATTAGCCAGCAGCAGCTGCGCGGCGCGGCGGCGGCCGCGAAGCAGTCCGGCGACGCGGACCTGGCGTACCGCGAGCGCGACAAGGAACGGATCGCGCGCATGGAACAGCGTGCCATGCTTAACGCGTCACAAAGGCCACAGCCGGGCGACGCCGATTTCCTTGACGACGAGGAGCCCGGTGCACGCGACGATGACGTGCGTGGGGACAGTGACTACAGCGACAACGACTTTACAGCAGGGCGAGGAGCGACGGCGGGTGGCGCGGCAGATGAGAACGATTACTATGACATGGTAAAGACCGCTCGGGACACGAAGAAGGCAGCCAAAGCCGCCACAAAGGAGTCCATTAAGAGCGCCGTCCGCGAAGGCCGTCTGGCAGAACTAGCGAAGGACGAGTCGCTGGGCGACGATGGCAAGCGTGCGATCAACTACATGATCATGAAGAACAAGGGCTTAACGCCGAAGCGCAATTCAGACAACAGGAATCCGCGTGTGAAGAAGCGCAAGAAATACGAAAAGGCAAAGAAGAAACTTGCGAGCATGACAAAGGTGTACAAGCAAGACGGGCAAGGAGGCTCGTATGGTGGCGAAAAGACAGGTATTCGGAAGAACATTACACGGAGTGTGAAGTTCAAGTAGGATGGCAAAAGCATTTGTATAGAAATTGTAATTGTATTTTTATATGCAACCGAAAGAAATCTAAAATACATCAGACTTCCAGCTCTTTGCCAGATTCCAGTAGTGCCCGACCTGGCTCTTGTCCAGGATTTCCCTGGCTTCCGCCTCGGTTTCGGTAGTGCGCATGTTCCACCACCTAAACTGATGCTGCTTCAACTCACCCTCCCATATGAGCTCGCACTTGTTGTCCGACAAGCTGGTCGGCTCGATGGCGGGCGCGTTGGGCGCGGGCGCAGCAGGGACAGGCGTCGCAGACGCCGACTGGGGATCGGCAGGCGGGGCCTCGTCACTGGGTTTTGTGGATGCGGCAGTCCAATCGATGCGGTTTAGCAATAACTTTTTGTAAAGAGCAATGGCGCGAGACCCACCTTCGACGACGACCAGGTTGAATTTCGGGTTGAGGATGGTCACGCCCTTCAATTCGAACTCGCGCGCGTTCACGTTGATCTTGTAGCTGTGCTGCGGGTTGGCGAGGCTGGCGATGCGGAAGACGGCGCTGAGCAGGCCGCGCTTCTCGTCCTCGGCCAGCTTTGTCTTGAGCTTCGCGTGTCGTTGCTCGGAGGTTAGCTTGCGGTCCAGGTTGTCCTGCACGTGCATCTGCTTGCGTTCCTCCATCTCGCGGCGCACGCGGGCCTCGACCAGGGTCGGGTCGCGGATGGCTTCGTTTGTGAGGACGTTCATGAGGTTGCTGAGCTTGACCTTGGGGGGCGGCGCGGGATCGAGGCCGAGCCTTATCCTGTCTTGCTTGTCCTTGTGGCGTTCAGCCCGCTCGACCTTGCGGATGCGCTTCATTTCCTTCTTTGTGAGATGTGGCGGCCGCACGATCGGCTCGTTCTTGTTCCACGGCGGCGCGATGGGGATGGGGTGTTGAATGTAGATTGTGATGACGGAGTCGTCGGTCTCGAGCTTGACAAAGGAGTCGTCGTCGAGATCGTCGTACGTCTTGTTGGTCAGCAGGCCGAGGTCCCACCACTCGACGTCCGGCGGCTCGTCCCGCTTGAGCGCCATGTCGACGACGTCGATTTCTTCGTCGACGCCGGCCTTTTTGCTGGATTCTTGGATGCGCTTCTTGAGCTCTTCGAGTCTGGCCTGGGCGCGGATCTCGTTGGCCTTGTCGATGTACTTGCCGTGCTCGTTGAAGTTGAGGGTCCGCCGGTTGCGTTCCTTTGGCCGCGCGTCGATGTTGGGGTCGAAGTACGGGTTCTTTGCCGGGTCGATCTCGTCCTTGGACGGGCCGGTGAGGATCTCGAGCTGGCGGCGGGAATTCGCGATCGTGCTTGAGAACTTTGGGTTCATGACGGGCTTCTTGGCGAGCCTGCCGGTCGGGGCCGAGGCGGACGAGTTGTCGAGCAGGGCGGGATGGACGCCGACGTTGAGGCCGCCGTGGGCCTTTGCGTCGTTGTCTTCGCGGCGGAACGGAGACTGTGTGTGCTGGGGCGATGGCCGTGGGAGTTGCGGTTGCTGCTGTTGCTGCTGCAAAGTGGACGTGCTGCCGGCTAGAGCGGCCGCGACGCGCGCCTTCTTGGCTGCGATTTGGGCCAGGAGCTCCGTCATATTGAGAGGCGAGGCAGTGGATCCATTCGACGTGTCAGGAACCGCGGCGGACGACGGCGTCGATGCCCTTGGCGTGGGAGTCGAGGACGACGACAGCGACGACGCGCGCTGCTGCTGTTGCTGGTGCTGCTGGTGCTGCTGCTGCCGTTCGGCTATGGTCTTTGCGGCCTGGGCGGCCTTCTCGCGGGCGATGGCTTTGGCGCGGGCGAGGATGTCGGTAGTCTTGGACGACGGGGAGGGGTGCACGGGCGAGCCATCTTGGGCTTTCTGCTTCTTGACGGAGGGCGAGTTTGCGGCGTCGACGGCGTCGTCGTTGTCGAGGGGGTGCTTGCGCGAGTCCGCGGCCATGGTTGGGCTGGCGCTGGTTGATGGAGCTGGGCGGCTGTCGTTTCGTTGATTGCAGTATGATATGATTATAGGAGGATGCCAATGGACAGGACAGGACAGGAGAAGAAACTGCCGGCGGATGGGAGGTTACCCGGACTGGGAACCGTCATCGCCCGAATCGGCAGCAGGACGGCAGTGGCCAGCCACGTGGCCCTCTTGACGAGCACGACGAGCGGGGCAGGGCTCGGCGGGCAGTGCTGGCTGCGGATGCAGTTTTGCGGCAGCGTCTAGCACCAGGACGACCGGAGGAGGACTGCAGGATCGCAGCATGCATATACGGTGGTGGTGAGGGCAGTCAGTGAGCAGGCGCGAGGGTTGCGAGGGTTGCGAGGGTTTCGTGTCGCGTGTTGTTGTTGTTGATGGCCGGCCGGGTGATCGTTCTACATAAGCCGGGCCTCATCGCCGCTTCCTCTTCCTCTTCCTCTTCCCCCAAACACCGTCTGCCCTGCCCTGCTCCCCCCCAGTCGCGCTCCTCCGCCACGCCCGTCGCTCCTGGTCTTCTGCCGCAAACAGCACCCTCTCCGCCGCCTCGCACATCACTCTCCCCCACCGCACTCTCAATGGCCCCCAAGAAAGCCGCCGCCGCCGCCGCCGCCGCCGCGAAGAAGGCCGTCGCGCCTGCCGAGCACCCCGCCTACAAGGGTATGTATGACACGTCCCGTCGCCACGCCTTTTTTTTTTTGACTCTTGTGTGCCACGACACTGACACGCCACCGTGCAGACATGATCAAGGAGGCGATCTTGACGGTTTGTTAGCCCGCATCCTGTGTTGTTTTGTTTCCTTCCACCGCGCGAACGGCCCACTTCTACTCTGCGCGTGTATTCGTCGATCGCCTGCTAACTCACCCGCGTCGCACGCCCCTCTCTAGCTCAAAGAGCGAAACGGAAGCAGGTACGTGTTTTGTGATTCTGTGTTGCTGTGCAACGGGTTCGTCGTGTGCTGCCGCTGTGTGCATGTTGACGTCGTCGCTGTTGTTGTGGTGCGCGCCGCGGGCACGCGCACCCAAAACAATCGTCACGTGCACCGCGTCACGCCCCGATGCGCGATGAGACCCCGCGCGCCGCACGCTCTTCTCTCTGCAGCGCCGCTCCCTCTGCTAACAAAGTCCACCACTCTGCAGCCGCCAGGCGCTCAAGAAGTACATCCAGAGCAACTTCAAGGTCAAGGCCGCAAACTTCGAGACCCAGTTCAACGCCGCGCTCAAGCGCGGCGTCTCCGCCGGCGACTTTGTCCAGCCCAAGGGCCCGTCCGGCACCGTCAAGCTCCAGAAGAAGGACTCCGCGGCCAAGGAGAAGAAGCCCGTCAAGAAGCCTGCCGCCGCCGCCCCCGCTGCTGCCGCTGCCCCTAAGGCGGCCCCGAAGTCCAAGAAGGCCGCCGCCGCCGCCCCCAAGAAGGAGAAGAAGCCCGCGCCGAAGAAGGCCGCCGCGAAGAAGGTCGAGAAGCCAAAAGCCACCAAGGCCAAGTCCGCCGGCGTCACCAAGAAGAAGGCCGCCGCCAAGCCAGCAAAGAAGGCTGCCGCAAAGAAGGCCTAAATCGGCATGGCCTGGGTGCGTTTCGTTCGCGTGTGTGTGTGTGTGTGTTTCGATAGGGGTGTCTGGGATCCGCAATATTGTACACCAGTTGAGTAATATGGGATACGGGTTTCAGCGGGAGTATATTTGAAAGTTGATTGATTTGGTTTTTGTACTCTAAGTATTTGTTGCGACTCTGTATTTGCGTTTTGTTGGTCTGGCCGCCCGTTTGTCTCGGTCGGGCCGGGCCACAATTTCTTTTTTTTTTTATTTTCGGTGTCTCGCATGTCGCTTTAATCTGGCTTGATTTATTATTGCTCGAAGGCCGCCCGCGAGATGCACGGTGTATTTTATGTTTAGTTTGTTTTTGCAATAAAAGAAGTAACACCTAAAGCGAGGATTTGCTGTTGTTGCTGCTGCAGCGGCATAAGCGCGCCGACGTCGGGCATTTGTTTGGGCGCAGGCCGAACAACGCCAGGTCGCTATCGTCCATCATCACAACAACCTCTATCTAGATAGCCTTCTGCGCCCTCGTCCTCCTCCTCCGGCCCAGGTCAGGTCCGCCCCGGAATGCGTCGGCCGTCGATGGAGTCTTTGCCCGTCGCCGTCGTCGACCCCGGTGCCCGCAGCGCTGCCATCTCCGTCACGACGCTCTTGTCCACCTCGGCCGCGAAGGCGACCACGACAACCACCACGACAAC
The DNA here is from genome assembly GCA_030556275.1 of Lipomyces sp. NRRL Y-27488. Classification (NCBI taxonomy): domain Eukaryota; kingdom Fungi; phylum Ascomycota; class Lipomycetes; order Lipomycetales; family Lipomycetaceae; genus Lipomyces; species Lipomyces sp. NRRL Y-27488. The sequence goes on along the minus strand of JAKTPS010000111.1, from coordinate 28,975 downwards.
CACGACTACGACCACGACGACCACCACGACGACCACGACGCACACCACCGCAAAGGGCGCTGCGGCCTTGCCGGCACCTGCATCCCCGCGCAGCGCCGACGGCGGCTTCATCGAGAGCCTGCCTTCCTCCGTGGCAGGTGACGACGACGACGACCACCCCGACGACCACCCCGACGCAATCGGCCTGCCAGCCAAGCCCACAGACTACTTCGACCCCTCGCTTGCACAGGCACATAAGACGAAGCTCTCCACAAAGAACGCTCCTGCGGCGGTCACGAACGGTTATGTCCTGCAGCAGGGCCGTCCCGCTGAGCGCGGCCGACCAAGAGCTGAGCGACCCAGCCCGAACATGAACTCGCCCATCCCGAGCACCTCGCCGGCCCCACGGCAGCCGCTGCAGTACCTCGACAGAAGCCCCGGTCCGGGCGTCCCGTCTCGCTCGCTGTCCAGGTCCCCCGATTCTTCCGTCCTCCCTAACACGGCATCGCATTCGCCACGGCATCCTTCCCCGCTCAGTTTCTCATCCTCCTCCAATGGACCCCCAGCCGATTCGCGTTCTCCCACCGCATTGCCACTTCGGCGGCCGGAGTTCTCTTACTCCTACTCCTCTCCTGACGTCGTCGTCGGACACCACGACTCTAGCAATGCAAGTCCTGGCAGACGCGGCGGCCCAACAGGCCCACCGAAGTTCAATCCACGTTCGTCCTCAATTACGTCCGCCATGCGACCGCTCGCAGTGCCCGCGCCTAACCCGGTACCAGCAACCAGCAGCACGAGCCACCTGAGCGAATCGAGCCTCGCCGCGCTCTCGTCTCGCACGACGACAACCTCGACCGGTGCCACCAGCACAAACGAGTCTGCGCTGACTCTGGAAAACAACGACGAGGACGAGGAGCGGGACTCATTTGCAAACGAGCCGATTCTAATCGGCGGCTCCGCTGTCGCGCTCGCAGGGCCCTTGTCCGCCGGGGCCTCCACGGCGGTCAGGGGGCCCGGCAGCCTGGTAAGGCAGCGCACCTTCCCTGCATCCACCCCGGACCTCCTGTCCGAAGACACGACAGGCCAGTCGGCCGAGGAGTTGCGCAGGATGCGCGAGGAGATCATCGCCAAGCGAGCAAGCAAGCGCCGGCGGCGCGAGGTCGAGGACGACCGGGTCCTGGTCGGCACAAAGGTCGCCGAGGGCCATGTCAACTACGTTTTGGCGTACAACATGTTGACCGGCATCCGCGTGGCTGTTTCGCGGACCACAGCGAAACTCGACCGCGAATTGACCGACAACGATTTCACGGCAAAGCATAAGCTTGCTTTCGATATGTATGCTCGCTGTGTTTCTTTTGTTCGACATGAATTCGCAAAACTAATGCCAAGCAGCAATGGTAACGAGCTGACGCCGTCGGCCAAGTACGACTTCAAGTTCAAAGACTACGCCCCGTGGGTCTTTCGTCACCTTCGGGATCTCTTCCAGCTCGATCCTGCCGACTATCTGATCTCGCTGACGTCAAAGTACATCGTGTCCGAGCTTGGGTCGCCCGGCAAGAGTGGTAGCTTTTTTTACTTCTCACGCGACTATCGGTTCATCATCAAGACGATCCACCACTCCGAGCATAAATTTCTTCGAAAGATCTTGAAGGAATATTACAACCACGTCAAGGCGAACCCGAATACGCTGATATCGCAGTTTTACGGGCTCCACCGGGTCAAGCTTCCGTACGGACGCAAGATCCATTTCATCATCATGAACAATCTGTTTCCGCCGCATAGAGACATCCACCAGACTTTTGACTTGAAGGGCTCCACGATCGGCCGGAACTACGACGAACGCAAACTAGAGACTAACAAGCATGCGACCATGAAGGACTTGAATTGGATCCGGCGCGACAAGCATGTCAGTCTTGGTCCCCAGAAACGGCGCGAGTTTCTGCGGCAGCTGGAGGTCGACGTCCGGCTGCTCCAGCGGTTGCAGATTATGGACTACTCTTTGCTGATTGGAATACACGACCTGCGCAAAGGGAATACCGAGAACATCAGAGACAGCACGCTGTTGGCGTACGCTACGCCGGAGCCGCAGATGCTTGAGCGGCCGGAGCGGACGCCGTCCCGCATGGAGCGCGACAGGCGCGCGAGTCTTCGACGGGCATACTCGACAGTGAACCCGCCGTCGTTGGACCAGGTGATTGATGTATTGCAGGCCGGCGAGAATCAAGCGTAAGTAACCGAGATACTTCTTTGCTGAGAGTTCTGCTGGGGGAGGGTGGAATGTGCTAATGCTTTGAGATACAGACGGAAGAAGATGTTGTTTTACGCGGATGACGGCGGCCTGAGAGCGTCGGACGAGAGCGACATGCCGCTGAACGAGATATACTATCTCGGCGTTATTGACTGTCTAACTCACTACTCGCTGGCGAAGAAGCTGGAGACTTTCTTTAAGGGCCTGTCGTACTCGCGAGAGAAGCTGTCTGCCATTCCGCCTTTTGACTACGGTGAACGGTACTTTTCTTTTATGAAGTCGATCGTGAAGACCGAGCAGACGGTCGAGAGAGAGAAGGAGGCCGATGAAACGCTTGCGGCGACGGCACCGACCTCGTCAGCGGATGGACGCGAACCTCAGTCTGCTGGCGCGCATCCCACTGGAACATCGAGTGGCGACATTACGAGTGTATGATATAGATTAGGCGTCTCTCTTATATCTTTTTTTTAGTTTGACTGTATTGATTTGTATTGTTGCTTTATTCTTGTATTGCTTTGTTTTTTGTTTGATATTGCGTGGAATCATGAAAGATACGTTCCTCACAGGCCGTGTGGTTTTTGTTTGTTTGTCGCCCGCCCACTACGGTTTGTGAGCGGGACTGGTGAAGGAAGGAAGGAATTTTGTTACTTGCGCCCCGGAGACGCAAACTCAAGCAGTCGAGACCAAGAAAGCCGCATTACTCTTGCTATATAAATGTCATTTGTGTCATTTGGTTTCGGCTGGATTGCTGGATGTGGTAATAGGTTGAAGAGGCGGACGACGTCATCGGCGCGCAATCACGTGCGGCTGCGGGTAACATGCGGCGATACGACTCGCGAGCGACCAGGCCCGATAACTGGATTTAGTCCACACCAATATTCCACACCACCTTCCATCCATAAACGACCGCAACATCCCGCTAGCACCAGCATGGACAGCAGCACGGGCGAGAACACAGTCACGCAGCCTCAGCCGGCGGCCGCGTCGCCACAGCCGCGCGGCCACGGGCCGTGGCTGGCGGACACGATCCGCAACACCATCAGGCGGCTCTCGTTTGACCTCACCGGCTCGAGCCAGGCCGCCGAGGGCCGCCCGCACCACCACATCCCGCATCACCACCACGACTTCCACGACCTCGGCACGGACGAGTATGATCCCGACGCGAGTAATGCCATCGCGGACGAGGACGAGGACGTGGACGTGGACGTGGACGAGTCCAGCGCGCAGCGGAGCACCAACACCTGGTCGGGGACGAGCAGCAGCGCGGGCAGCGCGGGCATGCGACGTTTCAGGACACTCCCGCACGTCAGGCTAATGCACGGGACCGCGTCCGAGGACAGCGACAACCAGAGCCCGGACGAGCGAGCGGCGTCGTCGACGGCGTCGCTGCCGTCGTTCACGGCGCCACCGCTCACGCCGCTCACGCTCGACGGCTACCGAGAGTTCACAAAGACACGGCTGCTCACGCGCGAGCTGTCCGAGGAGATCCGGCATCTGCTCCCGCTGCGCCTGCAGCTGTACGACACGTGGCGGCTGTGCTACTCGCTCGAGCAGCACGGCGTGTCCATCACGACGCTCTACGAGCGCAGCGTGCCGCCCCGCGGCGCGTCGCGGCCGGGCTACGTGCTCCTGGTCGAGGACAAGCTCGGCGGCGTGTTTGGCGCGTACCTGAACGAGTACCCGCACCCGACCAAGAACGGCAGGTACTACGGCAACGGCGAGTGCTTCCTGTGGAAGAGCAGAGTGATTCCGCCGATGGCGTCGACTGGCCCGAACGGCGTGGACTCGGACGCGGTGTCGATAAGGTCTGTGAACATGCAGTTCAAGGCTTTCCCGTACACGGGCATAAACGACTACATGATCCTGTGCGAACCGGGCTTTCTCTCTGTCGGTGGCGGGTAAGTTTCATTGTTTTTTTGTTTTTTGGAAGGGTACGGTTGGGCTAATTTCATTCGCACTGTCTCCAGCGACGGCAAGTTCGGGCTCTACCTGGACGACCGGTTCGAGAAGGGCATTTCGAACAGCTGTCCCGCGTTCGGCAACGAGCCGCTGAGCGAGTCGGGGCCGAAGTTTGAGATTGTGGGTGTCGAGGTGTGGCGAATTTCGAGCATATGAGCGGGGCAACATGGGCTTGTTGATCTGTGGATGTTTTGTAGATATGGATTTGGATAATGATGAGCACAGCATGAACGTGTCAGCTTTTGGTGCGCAGAACGCGGTCGCGGGTCTCGTGGCCCGACCACGTGACCGGCCCCTGGCCCTTTGTGGAAAAATCATATATACTATAAACATCGCCCCGCCACCAGATCACTGCCGACAAGAGTCCCCCCTCAACCCCCCTTTCCTGGCCCTTCCGCGGTATATAGTCCCTCCTGCTTGCTTCTGCCGGGCAGCAATTCTCAGCCACAAAAATACTACGGCTCGACAGCGAACGGCAGCAGCAGCAGCAGCGCGACCAGGACCGATCGTTCACAGCCAGCTGAACAATGGCGTCGGAGCCGCTGGAACGGATATCCAGCGCGCTTCTCGCCGTCCACGATCCGCACATTTCCAATGACGACCGGCGGCGGGCGCAGGAGGTTGGTTAGCTGTTTTTATTTTTGCCTTGTTCTGTGTTCTCAGCGCGCAATGCGATGCTGACTACTGCGCGCTCGCTTTTTTTGTCATAAAGTTCCTCGACGCGGCCAAGCTGGAGGCCGACGCGCCGCTATGGGGCTTCCAGCTCGCACAGTGCGATCCACCGCGCTCGGATCTGATCCGCCACTTTGGCCTTGCGCTGCTCGACAGCTCCGTCAAGCTGCACTACGCGTCGTACGATCCCGCCCGGCGCACCGCCGTGCGTGGCTGGATCATCGAGCTCGCCTCCGCCGTGCGAGCCCAGGACCCTTACTACCTGCGCGAGAAGCTCGCGCTGCTATGGGTGTCCGTCGCAAAGCGCGCGTGGGGTCCCTCGCCGCCCGCGGACTGGGACGGCATGGACTCCGAGCTTTTGCGGCTGTGGAACGAGACGCCGACGACGCGGGAACTGACGCTCATCATCTTCCGCACGCTCTTCGAGGACGTCTTCCTGCTCGACGACCCCGTCGCCGGCAAGCGCGCGGCAGTGCTGAACGGGCTCTGCATTGAAGTTCTCACCGACCAGGCCATACTCGACTACGTCTACGAGTCGCGTGATGCCGACATCGTCCGGCTGCGCTGCGGCGCGGAGGGCTGGCTGTGTCGCTGGTCGGGGCTGCTCGGCGAGTGCCTCAGCCGCGGCGCGCAGGACGGCGAGTCCGAAGTGTTCGCGATCAAGGTCCTGCAGACGCTCAAGACCTGTCTTGGCTGGGCCCAGCCCCGCGCGATCCGCGAGGCGGCGCTGCTGGACCGCATCTCGACCGCGCTCACGATCCAGAACGTCAAGGTCCGCACGCTCGCGACAGACTGCCTGCACATCCTCTTTACGCGCACGTTTGCGGATCTGGACGACTTCCAGGCTGTCGTCGGCGCCGTGTTTCTGCCCCAGGGCGTCGCGACGTTGGCGTCCGTGTACTCGTCCATAACCGTCGATCTCGACGACTTCGACGAGGACTCATACGTCCTTCTCAAGAAGCTCGTTGAGATGATTGTCGGACTGGGCGAATATCTGAGCGCCAATCCCCGGAAAAAGGATACCCAGCTGGCCCCAGAGACAGACCTCAAGGGATATCTCGAGCTTGTCCTTGCGACCACGCGACACGAGAGCCTCATCATCTCCGGCTTGTCGCTACAGTTCTGGTCGTCATTGCTGCGGCTCGAGGATCTCGCACAGTCACCCGAGGTCGCGGAATTGCTTCCTCGCATCCTCGAGCTTGCCGCGGACCGCATCATCAAGTACGAAGGCGTCGAGGAACGAACAGCGACCAAACAGTTTCTCGAGATGGACTTTGAGACCTTGCCGGAGATGCACTCCTTCTTGGGAAACTACAAACGGTATATTGAGGATATTGCGCGGCTGATTGTGTGTCGCATCCCGATTGACTCGATGGTCTGGCTCGACCTGCGGCTCGACAAGTTCTTTTCGACTTGGCACGGCTGGCATAACCAGGAGTGGAAATGTGCGTATTTTCTAAAAGAAAAGTGTTGCATTAGGCACCAAAGCTGACATATATATGATAGCACCTTCCATTCTGCGGAAAGATCCCATGTTTGTTGTCGCGTATGGCCAGTTTGCCATAGTCGACGCAGCCCTGCGCGGGATAAGCCGCTGGCGCGTGTGGTACAAAGAAGCCGACAAGGACGAGGTCATGAAGCAAATGAACCCGGTCATCGAGCGGTTCTGCGAGCGCATGATCTCGATGGACGTGACGGACCCGGTCCTGCTGCGGAAACAGATCCAGACGCTGGTGCAGTTCGCGCCGCTCATGAAACACGTGTCGCAGAGCATGTTCAACGTGCTCGAAAAGGTGCTGTACGCGTGCACGTTCGAGTACCCAGCCGACACGTCGGACGAAGACCGCGAGCTCATCCGCGAGGTGCGCAACAACTGCGACACGGAGCTCAACAGACTGGCATATCTCATGCCAGAAGCTTTGATGGAGATATACCCTGACCTGGAACGCATCATCCAGGAGATAATCGCATCCAACAAACTTTCAGACCACGAGATCGTCTCGTTTTTGTCCTTCCTGCTCGTCATTTCGCAGCGATCGAACGCGCCAAACAAGGCCGAGTGTTTCGCGAAGATTGTCGATCCCGTGCTGAGCCGGTGGACGGACGAGGGCACAATGAAGGGCCTGTCGGAGCTGCCGTGGTTCATGGAGCAGGTTGGCATTGTTGAGATTGCCAACTACTTCCGGAACAGGGGCGTGTCGGCGGCCACGGACCTGCTCGAGACTCCGATGGACGACAACGGCAGGGAGCTAAAGGTCCGGTTACGGAACCAGTGGGCCGCGCTGTTCCCCATTCGGGCGACGCGCATATTTATACAGTATACGATTGAAAAGCTGAGCCACGACTCGGAAGAGTACAAGGCTCTGCTTGGACTATGGCGGCCGCGGGTCCAGCCGATCATTCCGCATATCCTGCAACTGATCGCCCAGATCCAGGCGTACTGCAATCCCGCGAACTGGGGGAACCTGCCGGAGGAGGTGCGGTCGTTCGTGCGGGACTCGTGCGAGGAAAAGTTCTGGCACGTCGGCATCTCGCGCCAGAGCCAGCAGGAGTTCGTCGAGGAGAGCGTGAAGGCGACGCGGTCGCTGCGGGACTTTGCGAACTCGCTGGGCATGATGATGCGCTACACGCGCGAGTACGCGTTTCTGGCGATCGGGTCGATCACGCAGCTCGAAAGCACGATGTACGAGGTGCCGGGGATTGGCGCGATGCTGTGGCGGGCGGTTGCGGGGGAGCCGCAGGGCCTCTCGCTGCACGCGTGGAAGCATCTGGTCGCGCTCGTCGTCCGGCCGGTCGTGAAGAACTGCCCTGCCGGCCTCCGCGAGCGGTTCTTTGTTGAGTTTTTGCCGGGCGTGCTGACGCAGCTTGACGGCATGCTTGTCGAGCGGTGGGCCGCGCAGATCCAGCGGAACGGCGCTGCGGCGGGAGCCGTGGATGGCGCCGAGAGAACTAATGGGACGTTTGACGACATCGACGGGGTCGACGACGAGCTGCTGTCGGACGAAATGACGGAGGAGTACCATTTGCGGCAGCTGTCGAACGTGGTTGACCGGCTTTTGCTCGACCTCGTCGGCCAGAATCCGGGTGCGCAGCAGCAGCAGCAGCAGTCTGAGGTGAAAGCGGATGCTCCTAACGGTGTCTTGGGAGACGTGACCAACGGCGCCACTGTGAACGGTGATGCGAAACGGAGGCTGAATCGGACGCTTCTTGTCGAGCAGCCTACGATCCTGGGCCCGTTTTTGAGCCTGTGCAACCATCTTTACACGGTGCGCGACACGCGGTGCAGCTACTCGAGCGCGGTGATGCTGCGGCAGATGGTGCCGCTCATGATTGGCAAGTACTCGGAGGTGGACGACTTCTTGTGCGACGTGGTGCTGGCGTCGTGCGTGCGCGTGCTCGGGGACGGCTACTATGGCGACGTCGCGGGCGAGGCGTCGTACGTGCTGACGATCGTCTACACGGTGCTGCGAGGCAAGTACGACCGACCGTTCAAGAAGCTGATGGACCTGCTGCCCGGCGTCGGCATGGAGGAGATGCTTACGCTGGAGCGCGAGCTTGCGAGCGTGAAGACGTTGCGGCAGCAGCGCGGGGTCATGATGGAGTTTCTCGCGGTCATGAAGGCCGTGCCCGACGGGCCCGAGGGCGAGATCGCGCGGCGCATCGCGCGGGTGAGGAAGGAGCGGCAGGCGCGGTGGGCGGTGTCGCGGCGGGCGGCGGACCAGGAGGAGGCGGTCGACGGCGTGCTTTCCGAGGGCGGTCTTGTTGGACTGTTTGCCGGGGGCGAGTCGTAGTCCGGTCTCCATGTCATTTGTTGGGTGCGATGGGGGTGGTGTGGCTCTTAAAAGTTAAGCGGGAAAAGCGATCGCGTCACTGGCTGTCGTCATGTACGATAATTTCTTTTTAATACTTTTGTTTCAAAGATCTTTTATCATGTAAGTATTCTACTTTTCGAAAATGGTTTGTGTTCTAAATTAATGGCAGTCTTGGAATGAGGTGGAGCTCAAAAGGAAACACGCGTCGCGTCTATGAACGCGTCGGCGGAAGTTGTTTACAAAACAAGACGCAAGCAAAAACTAGAATGCTCAATCAAGTTCGGTAGCTCTGAATTAGCGTAATTGGAGAAAGAGAAAGCAAACAGACTCTCGTTCTTGAACACCTGCATAACAGGTTATGGAGGCACGACGAGAGAAGCAGAGAAGAGACGGAGCCGGAAGAGTGCCGGTCGGGAGAGTGTGTCGGGAGACCGTGTTTGGAAGTCCGGCGTCGGGAGTCTGGCTGCCATTCCCGTTGTCCCGGCCGACCGGTTTTGAGCGGTTTTGAGCGTTTCTGCAACCCCGTTTCGCTTACCTACAGACGAATACTAGCCAAGCCATATATTCGACCGCCGAGATGTCAACAAGAGAGGAGCGCTGCGGGAGAATACTGTGTTTGAGAGCTGGCGACGGGCACATGGGCACGCGAGTCGGCGCTGTATGTAGGAGAGGCCCGAAAGAGCCCGGCGAGCGGAAGGCGCGAGAACGCGCAGCAGCACCCGAAGAGAACTAAACTACGCGAATTCGTTACCCCACAGGGTCGCGTTGGATATATATATCACCCTCGCGTCGCTGCTGTTCTGATCTTGTTTTCGTTTTTGCCGCTTTTCTGCTCTTCTGCTGCTACTTTCGTCGCTCCTCTTCGCTGGTTCTCTGCCTTCCTGCTTCTGGTTCTGTTCTGCGCCAACCGCGACTGCATACCCAAACCCTGCACGGCACTGAACGAGCACGAGCGGTACGAGTCCCGCTGGCCGACTGATTGCTGATTACGTCGTCGTTGTTGTTGGTCGGCCGATGCTGCTGATTATGCCCGGCGGCTGGTGACGTCGTCGTGTCTGGTCCGGCCCGTTTGTTGGGCTGCTCACCAAGCACGGCACACGGCCCGCCGGTCCTGGATGTGCGCCGTCGTGCTGTGGCGTGCTGTTCTGTTGCTGTGGCAGTGGCCATCTTGCAGAACTGACACGACTCCTCCGGCCAATGATGTTCATCTTCTGATTAATTAGCGCGAAATTGCGGCTATATGAAGATTTTTTTTCACATGCTGCTGCTGCTGGCTGCTTACTCAGTCTGACTCTTCCGGCAGCTGCGGAAGTCTGCAAAAGGACTGCGAGCGTCGTATTTGGTACTGACTGCACTAAAGAGTCATTTGGTGATGCGATGACGATTGGCGGATGGCAGTTGCAGTTGCTTGCAAACTGCGTGCTGGGCTGGCCGCGAACGACGCCGGCCAATCAGGGCCGTCCTGCCAGACCTGTGTCCGTGATGGCGGTGCGGTGGGGCGCGGCGGGGGTGGCGCATGGATTGCGGCGGTGCGTGCTTCCCTGTCCCTCTGCTGCCCCGGCGGGGGTTGGTCTTCTGTTGTGACGGTGCCGGCGGATTCGTGGTGGTTGTTGTTGTTGTCGTCTATATGCAAGCTGTGTGCGTGTGGTCTTGTATGTTGTGCTGTTTGTGTGGTGTTTGTGTGGTGTTTGTGTGGTGTGGTGTTTGTGTGGTGTGGTGTTTGTGCGGTGCTGGATTGTTCGGCGGACTGCAATGTTCGCGGTGGCGGTGCCGGTGGCTGGGGGGGCCCAGGACGGCGTTGCGGCGCACGCTATTTATCTCTCGTGTTCTTCCTCTTTCCTTCGTTCTTCTTCTTCTTCTCCTTCTTCTCCTTGTTCTTCGTGCAATACACTCCTCCTTCTCACTCAATCTCCTTCCAATCCCGCGCCTTATACATCTCTCACAATGGTTGTCAAGATCGGAATCAACGGCTTTGGCAGAATCGGCCGCATCGTATGTTTTGCCCCCGATCCACGACGACGCTGTCCGTAATTGCACCATGCTCACCTTCCTTTTCTTTCCCCCTTCACAGGTCTTCCGCAATGCGCTCCTCCGCGACGACGTCGAGGTCGTTGCTGTCAACGATCCCTTCATCGGCCCTGAGTACGCCGCCTACATGTTCAAATACGACTCCACCCACGGCCGGTATGTCTCTTTCTCTGTCTTGCCTTGATCTTGAGCCTCTCTTTTTCCTCTTCCGTTTGCAATCCTGTCGCTATCTACAATCGAGGGGCATCTTACTCGTCTCGTTGAATTCGATTGACTTGTCGATTGTATTTGCGATCGTGTTGGCAGACTGCGTGCGTGGTCGAGCGGCGTTGGTTGGCGGCCGGCAAGGTATGATGTCATTGTGCTTTTGCGGCATAAGCGGCTGCGTCCATCTTGGTATGGTGCAGCTCGTCACACCCAACCGTCACCGCCGACCAATTTGCCCGTTTCCCATGCAGCAGGATGGCGGAATTCATTGGCTCTCATCATTTTTGTTGTGAAAATCGTGTTTTTGATTTTTTTTACTAACACGGTTTTTGCACAGATTCAAGGGCGAGGTTTCCCACGACGGAGACTCCCTGATCATCTCCGGCCACAAGGTCAAGGTTTTCGGCGAGCGTGACCCGGCCGCCATTCCCTGGGGCTCGGTCGGCGCCGACTACATTGTCGAGTCCACCGGTGTCTTCACCACCTACGACAAGGCCAAGACCCACCTGAAGGGTGGTGCGAAGAAGGTCGTCATCTCCGCCCCGTCCGGCGATGCGCCCATGTTCGTCGTCGGCGTCAACTTGGACGCTTACAAGTCCGAGTACGAGGTCGTCTCGAACGCGTCCTGCACCACCAACTGCCTTGCCCCGTTGGCCAAGATCGTCAACGACAACTTCGGCATCGTCGAGGGTCTCATGACCACCGTCCACTCCATCACCGCCACCCAGAAGACTGTCGACGGTCCCTCCAGCAAGGACTGGCGTGGTGGCCGTACCGCGTCCGGCAACATCATCCCGTCCTCGACCGGTGCCGCCAAGGCCGTCGGCAAGGTCATTCCTTCGCTCAATGGCAAGCTCACCGGCATGTCCATGCGTGTGCCCACCACCGACGTGTCCGTCGTCGACTTGACCGTCCGCCTCGAGAAGGCCGCCACGTACGACGAGATCAAGGCCGTCCTCAAGAAGGCGTCCGAGACCGACTACAAGGGCGTCGTCGGCTACACCGAGGACGACGTTGTCTCTCAGGACTTTGTCGGCGACACCCACTCCTCTATCTTTGATGCGAAGGCTGGCATTTCGCTCAATGACCACTTCGTCAAGCTCGTGTCGTGGTACGACAACGAGTTCGGCTACTCTGCCCGTGTTGTCGACTTGATTGTGTACATCGCTGGCGTTGACGCCAAGTCGGCTTAAGCGGCAGTTCCTGTCCGTGATCGCGCCTTAAAACAGAATATTTGTGCTAATCGGCATGCCGGTCTTTCCGTTCTTACAATATTTGTTTGACTTTATGTAATGTTTTATATAATACAAATGTCTTTACTAGAGAATCAAAACGTTTCTTCTATCACTTTCTCCGCAATGGCGTGAGGTAATCATACGTAGTCTAATCACGCGCTGTCGGTCCCTTTTGTCATTGCGGTCTGCGGCGCAGGGATGAGCCGCACGATGGCCAAGCCGCACATCAGCAGACGTAATAGGCAAGCCCCAGAGGGACCTGTGAGCTGGATATGGAATGTTCCGCTTGAGATGGTCTTCAAGGGTCATCTGCAGGACTATGGATGGTGGCCGAGGCAATTTTGTAGGGTTTATTCTTGATCTGACGCTCTGGACGGCCTGGGGAGGCCAAGTAGGGGCCGGTAAAAATCAGTTGAGCTTTGCGCCTCCGCTCAACCCGCTAGAATCGGTTTGATTGAATCGTTTAGTACCCAGCACAGCGACGTCGATAGTTCCGAGCCTTTTTTGACCGTCAGAATGTCATCATGATGATTCTTCTTGGCTTGTGTAATTGCCGGTCTGTGATTCACTTTGATGTGACTTGATACTTCTCGTAGTTCCAAATGCCTGCAATGGCCAGGACAGGAGGCCAGTACGGCCGGAACGTGATCTCATCCGCATCCGCGGCGACAGAAGATAAAAACAGCAACAAGTTGGGGCAAGAAAACGTAGTAACAGCATCATATGCGGGCCACGAAACACAATGACATCAGCACGCGAGTGGCGCAGGGTCACAATATGATAAACAATGGTGCGGCTGTGCGGCGAACCCTGGCCGCGCCCCGGATCACGGCAGCTTTTATATATAGCTCGCGTCGCTGGACATTTGGCAGCTCGTTTGTACGTGGACATAATCCTATATCGCAATACAATATGTGGCCATCAAGCAACCGAATATCACACATCAACGCAACCGAAGCCGCCGAGGGCATGCGGAAAGCCGCCGCCGCCCGCCCGCTTCTCAGTCTCATCTGGATGCCGCTCCTGCTGGTCCTCGCCCTGAGCCTCACCGCCTTCACAGGGCTCGTCATATACCGGTCGTTCGTCGCCGTCGGGGCCTCAATCAATGCCAGGGTGCATGGCACTGCGCCGAAAAGGGGGCAGTCCGACGGAAGCAGCAAGGCGTCAGACACCGCGGCCGCGGCCGCGTCCGCGTCCGCCGACCAGAAGCCGTGGATCTCGTTCACGCAGAAGGGCGCCAACATCGCCGTGCGCGCGATCCCGCAGGAGCAGTACGTGGACTCGTCGCGCCGCGTGCTCCACAAGGCCTGGATGAACTCGTCGTTCTCGGCGGGCTTCAAGCCGCCGCAGAACTGGACCGAGCGCAACGAGGTGCCCGAGGGCCGGCACCAGTTCCGCCGGCACCGCCTGCGGCGGCTGTTTGGCAGCGACTACGTCGACCTCACGCCGGACGAGGTCAAGGAGGAGGCGGCGCGGGCAAAGGCGGAGAAGAAGAAGACAAGGAGGCGGCCGTGGCGACGGTCATCGTCGTCGTCGTCATCATCATCAGACGAGAACGAGGAGTCATCCGAAAGCGGCAAGGCGTCGGGCTAGATGTGGCTACGGAAATTTGCAGCGTTATTTGACATAAAGACTTGTGACTAGTTATTAAAAGTGACACAAGTCATGCATGCTGGGGTATTTTGCTTCTTTTCCTCTCACTCTGTACTGTACAATACATAAAATACATACATACATATACACCAGAAAGCAAATCAAACAATCTTTGCGAGAAACGAGTCGACCGTCTTCCGGATCTCGTAAAACTCTTGTCCGACGCTTCCTTCGACCAGGACCTTGCGCTCGCTCAGCTTGCGGACCGCGACCCGGCCGTCGCAGCAGAGCAGCACGCCGGAGCCGCGGAACTCGGCCGTGTAGCCGTCCCTGTTGAGCCGGCGTCGCAGCTCGGCCAGCCGCACGTCGCCGACAAACACGGGCTTCGTCGCGTTCGCGGCGATCGCTTGTTCGAGCCGGGACGACAGAGGCGCGAGTTCGAACGTCGGCTCGACAGTTGTCATCGCCGTCGTCGTCGTCGTCATCGTCATCGTCGTAGTGGCGGCGGTGGCGGCGGCGTCCTCGGCGGCAGACGCGGTCTCTAGCGGCGGCGCCTGTAATTCCAGCTTCGCCTGCAGTTGTGCGACGGCGTAGTCGCCGCCGATCGTCGCATCCTGCCACCGCAGCCTCCGCGCGAGCGCGCCGTTCACGACGACCGTGTACGCGTTCGCGTCCATGCTCGCGTTCACGTTCGCCCCCGCCGCGTCCGCGACCGCGACGTCCTGCACGCCGGCGTCCCGCATGCGCTTGGCGACCAGCGCGGCCTCGTCGCGCGACGCGCCGGCGGCGAGGACGACGAGCTTGCGCGGCTGCACGCTGGGCACGACCATGGCCTGCGAGTGCGCGTCCGTGAGGCCGTCGTACTCGATGAACGTGATCTCACAGCGCACGGCCATTTGCACCTGCATCGAGATCGTCTTGCTCGGCTTCACGACGGACTCGAGCGCGAGCGTGGCCTGGTCGTCGTTTGCACCGGCCGAGTCGCCGCCATTCTGTTGCTGTAGTTTGTTGTTCGCGGCGGTGTTGCCGTTGGTGCTGCCGCGGCCGTCCTCGTCCGTCCAGCGACGTTTGGTTCCGATGGCGGCTCTGAACTTCATGGCCTGGCTGGTCGCAGTCGCCGCCTCCTCGCGCTCCTCTGCGCGCATGTAATCCTCCGGGCGGATGACCTCGCCGTAGTTGTCTCGTTTCGCCCGCCGCGGAATATAGGGGAACATCTTGTTCTTCGCGGTCCTTGCGTTCCGCACGTCGTAGTCGTACACGTCGTTGTCCTGTGTCAGCACGAGCACGCCCAGCTCGGCCGACGTGCCGTCCATCACAGCAACTGATGTGGCGGCGGTGGTGGTGGTGGTGGTGGTGACGGCAGTGTCGACCGGGCTTGGTTCGTCCGGCTCGGATTCGGGCTCGTCTTCGGACTCTGTCTCGCTCTCGCTCTCGTCGAACGCGTCCTGGTCGAGAATGTTCCTGTTTTTGAGCTCCATGGCGGTCTGCTTGTCCGCGAGATTCCGCCGAGCCCGTTCGCGCGCGAGGTACGTCTCGAGCTCGGCGCCCTCGAGCGGCACGCTGCGGCGGATCTCGAGCGGCTTGCGCATGTCGATGCGCGTAAACGCCGGCGACGCAGAAGCAGTGCCGCCGGTGGCACCCGCCTGCGCGCGGTGGAGGGCGAGGATGTCACCGGCGAGCGAGCCGTCGTCAACGTCCTGCGTGAACACGGCGACGGCCCGTTCGTCGCCGCACATCTGGGCAAACACTCCTCGCGCAACGCCCCACTCGAGGCCCTGGCCGGACGCGAGGACGACCTTCGGGCCGGCGACGGCGCGGGCCTGGTCCTCGGACGTGAGGACCTTGAGGCTCTTGAACGTGAACGGGGACGCGCCCTTCTCCTCCCACTCGCGCACGATCGCTGGGCTCATCCACTCCAGCATCGAGCGCGCGTAGGCGAGCGTGCGGTGGGCCGTGCGGGACACAAACACGAGCGGGACCTTCGCCGCGAGCTTGCGTTCCGACCAGGCCGCGTCGAGAAAGTGGCAGAGCTCGAGCGCGCGCGCGCTCGTCGACGTCGGCAGCACGACGCTCGCGCCGCGGTCGATGCCGCGGAAGATGGCCGCGAGCAGGGCCTCCTCGCGCCGGCGCTTGGCCTCGGAGCTGCCCGTGCGCGCGCCGAGGACGAAGGCCGTCGGCCGGGTGAGCTGGTCGGCGGACGTGAGCAGGGAGGACGAGTTGAGATGGCGCTCGACGGCGTGGTTCCAGTCGACCGCGTACACGACGTCCTCCTGGCCAAAATGAAGCCGCCAGAGCGTGCCGCCGAGGGAGTGGCCGGCGTTGTACGCGGTCAGCCGCAGCGAGGCCAGCTTGCCGGCGAGGTTGACCTGCTGGGAGTACTTGAGGGGATGGATGCGGTCGAACACGGCGTCAATGTCGGCGATGCGCACGGGCGCGGGGGCTGCAGGCGGAGGATGAGGATGAGCGGACGAGAGCGCGTCTTGCTGTTGTTGTTGTTGTTGTTCTTGTTGCTGTAGTAGTTGCTGCTGCTGCCGGTCGGGCGCGTCCGAGAACCAGGCGGTCGTGTATGCGTCGATGGTGGCCATGCGGCCCATGTTGATCACGGGCAGGGTCGCGTAGGCCGGGATGGCGTCGAAGCCGGGAAACCGCTTGCACGCGTACGCGAACGCGCCGAGATGTGCCACGGTCGCGTGCGTGAGCAGGACGAGGTCGATCTCGCCGGCGGAGACGAGGCGCTCGAGCGGGTCGAGCAGGTCGGGCGTGAACTTGTCGTCCCAGCCGACGTCGACGAGCACGCGCACGTTCTGGTCGAACGTGAGCAGCGACTGGCAGGCGAGCGACGCGGGCAGCGACGTCGCGCCGACCAGCGGCGTGAGCGTGAACATTGGAGGACGAGCCGGGGCGGGATGCGTTCGCGGCCGGGGATGGTGCTGGCTGATTGATGCTGGTGATGGTGATGGTGATGTCGATGTTGACGATGAGGTTCAAATTTGTCTAGCGACTTACCCGGCTGCAAACCTTGAAAGGCGCATCGTGAACCTCAGAAGCGCACCACCAAGAGAGCGTCAGCGCACCCAAACACCACGGCGACCGCTTTGAACGGAGCAGAGACGACAAACCGGCAACTGCAGTCGGCAGCAGCGCTGCAGACCGTAGACCGCGGCTGCGAATCTCTTCTGGAAGCACCGCGTAACAGGAACCGGCACAGAAAGCTAAAGAGCGATTGACTTTCTGTGCCTCACTAAAATCGCGTGCTGCTCACTAAAAAGTGGACCTCCTCGCCCCCCGACCCTGTAGAGGCGTGGCATGCGGACGCACATGAGAAGAGATATAGCGGACGCGTCGAGCAGTGCAGAACAGACCCGTAGACTGTAGTATCGCAGGCAGCGCCGTCGTGGGCTTGAACGGGGCGGGCGCAGGCGCAACTCGCACTGTTGCCGCTTTGGACGGACTTGGCTGCACGCCTTCCCCGGTGCAGCATCACCAACTCGTCCTCCTTCTTCCTCTGCCCCCCTCTGCCCTCCTCCTCCGCCCCCCTTCCTCCTCCGCCACTTCCAGCCAGCAGCGCGTCGGGCACAATGCTGCGTCTGCGCGCCATCAAGGGCTTCCCCGTCGTCCGAGTCGTCCTCGTCCTCGCCATCCTCGGGCTCCTGCTGTCCCCCAGCAGCCGCAGCAGCTTCAGCCAGGCCCCCAAACCGGCCTCGCCTCCGCCCAAGTACTTTCTCAACGTCGTCCCGGTGGCCTCGCCGCATGGCGCAGACAGGGGCTCCAGCTTCGCGGACGCGCCGTCGTACGTGCACAATCCCTACAGCCACGAGGACGTCAGGCAAGATCCGAGTCCACTGAGCGCCGGTTCGCCGCCGGGCGTCGTGTCGCCCGGCACTGGCGCTGGCGCGCCGGTCGTCGCCCAGCCCGCGACGAATGAAGACTCCACCATCAAGGTTGAACCGGTCGAGCCTGTGCTCGACCAAAAGGTCATCGACGTGCCGGCTGGTCCTCCCGCCGGAGTGGTCGCCGACGCGACCTCCAACGGCAACCCTCTCATCAACCTCGCCCCGCCGACTAATCCCCCGCCTGAGCTCAGCAAGGCCCTTGCCGACGCGCCAGTTAACGCCGGGACCGAATCCGTCGCGACAACGACGACGACGACGACGACAAAGCCGTCCAAGCGCGGCAAGCGCTCCATTTTCCTCATCAACACCCCACGGTATCATTACGAGGTCGTGCTGCCCTTCCTCAAGGCGTTCTCGTCCCTGTCTGACGTCGACATCACTTTCTGGGCCACCGAGGAAGGTTCTCATCGGTTTGGCGTTGCGCCGATGCTCATCAAGGAGGCGAAGCCGTACGATCTGAATCTCATCGACGCCCACGACATGACTCCAGACAGCGGCAGTCCCGACCTGATTTTCCTGACGAGTTGTCCTGAGGACGTCAACATGACCTCTGCCAATCTCGAGGCGTACCTCAAGCGGGGCGCGCGTGTCTACTGCATCGTGCACGAAGCAAGCAAGTGGGACCCGAGACCCAAGGGCGACTCGCCCTACGTCAGCGAAATCAACTTTATGATTCCCTGGATAAAGAAGGGCCAGTGGGAGATTGTCACGCTTGCGCCTCATGTTCAAAGCTACGTGCAGAAGAATTTCCCCACATTTTTTGGCACGGGCGAGCAACTCAAGTACAAAGCGTCGATTCTGCATCCCGTGTTCAAGGTCGGCGAGGTCGACGAGACCGTGGACGAGAAAGATCCATACGGCGTCATCCCCGGCAAGTACGAGCCGTGGCGCCGGGATTACGACTCGATCTTCAAGCACTACATTAAAACGAAACCGCAAGCGAAGCTGCATCTCGTCGGGACCGGGCGCGACCTCAAGGTGCCCAAGTCAATCGTCGACCGCGTTGTCTACGCCCGCGACCTCGAGTTCCCCGAGTACTTTGCCCACATCGGCCGCAGCATCGCCATCATCCCCGCGTTCGCGCAGCCAGAGTATTTGAAGAACCAGGCGTCGTCGTCGATTGCGACGGCGATCATCGCGGGCGTGCCGTTGATTGCAAACACGACAATCGCGAAGGCATACTCGCACATTCCGAGTGCAGCCCTTTGGATGCAGGAAAAGGGCGAGTCCGAAATCGATACGTTTAACCGCGTCTCTCGGTACGATGCCGACGTTTGGGGACTCAAGAAGTTTATCACTTTGGAACTGCGGGATAGGATGATACTGGAGAACGTCGAGTTCTTTGAAAAGGCATTGAAGGAGATAGATTCTGCAAAGCCGGCAAAGTCTGCAAAGTCGGTGAAAAAGAAAGACTTATGACGAGTCGCAACTTCGCATCTATCTTTGAATTTTTTGTTTGTATAGTAGTTGTTTTTTGATTCTTTTGCACTGTAATACCTCATTCATAATCTAGAGTGCCTCGTCATTGCATATAATGGAATTTAATATTTAAGTTAGAAATATGACCATAAGTTATAATTGTCATTTCGTTGTAAAGCTGCTTTTGCTGATTCGGGCCTGCATACTGGGGAATTTCAGTGAGGCTAAGTGAAAAGCACACGCCCACTGATTAGCTATCATACATCCGCTTATTCATTTTCGGCCGCCTTTCTCTTTATCGCGAGTCATATTCCGTTCCCGATTGTTATTTATACACACCTTGCGTGATAGATCACCATTTTTTGTTAATTAGCGAGGACCACAATGACGACAATCAAAGGAAAAGGCGAAGCACTTGCTGCCATCACAGGTAATTAAACTACACTCTCCAGTTCACACAATGCCAGCCCGACAGCATGACTGACACCTTGTCCACAAAACAAAAAAAAGGCCAGGACTTGCGCATTGCAATTGTTCACTCGCGGTGGAACGTGGCCGTGATCGACTCGCTCGTGTCCGCATCGCTCGCGAAGCTGCTCGAACTCGGGGTCAAGAAGGAGAACATCGTGATCGAGTCCGTGCCGGGCTCGTACGAGCTGCCGTTCGCGGTCTCGCGCCTGTACGCGGCCTCGCAGATCCAGGCGTCCACGTCCGGCTCGGCCGGCGCGGCGGTCGACCTGTTGTCGGACTCGGCGGCGGCGGCGACGACGACGACGTCGGCGGACGCGGCGAGCACGAAGGCGTTCGATGCCATCATCGCGATCGGCTGCGTCATCAAGGGCGGCACGATGCACTTTGAGTACATCTGCGAGTCGGTCTCGACCGCGCTCATGCGCCTGCAGCTCGACCTCGGCGTGCCGGTCATCTTCGGGCTGTTGACGTGCTTGACGGACGAGCAGGCGCTCGACCGGGCGGGGCTGACCCCGACCGGACACAACCACGGCACGGACTACGGCGAGGCCGCCGTCGAGATGGGTGTCAAGGGACGGCTGTGGAACCAGGGAAAGATCTGAGCATCTCTGTGTGACGGCGCATGTCGAGAGCAGCAGAATTGGTTAATGGGGTCTAAGTTATGAAGGGCAAGCAGTTGAATCCTTAGACGGAGACGATTCGTATATAGTGTAGCTACACCAAAAAGTGATATATTTTTAGTACAGTTCCGTATGATACAAGACGCAAACGCCGTGGGTGCTTTGACTATGTACAGGTGCAACTTCTATTCCGCCAGGCCAATTCTGTTCTTCTCTTTTTCTTGGTGCAAGGCAAGAGAAGAGAGCGAAAACTCATACAGAGACATTGCGAACGCCGGGATTTGAATATACCTCCATCTGCGACCTGCCCTTGCGGAGAAGATATTCAATTGTGGCAAAGTCTGATTTAGAGAGGGCGAGATGTGGTCTGAACTGGGATCTGTGTACATGGTAAACGAGATTGTCAGCGTTCACAGCACAAGCTATGGACAAGAAGCAAACGACAAGACGCGAACCGTATGAACACGAGAAAGTTATGCCTGTTCTCCTGTGTTTGACTGTGAGTATCCCTGGACCTGGCAAGTGCTCGGAAGACGGGAAACGTACTGGAGGCTTTGTGCGGACGACACGCAGACAGGAGCGGTACAGACTCAGTACTGGGTTTGGGGGATGGTGAGTAACTCAGCAGCGGTGATCGATAAACACGGCAAACCGACCTTCGCGCTGCAAGCCCGTCAGGCGCCCTTTCCTCGCCGACATGGTTGTGTGTATCTATGATTTCGGATATGACTTTGCGTCGTCGAGAAGGCGGATGTTGAATGTCCCAAACGGCGATTTTACAAAATCGGTTTTTTGGGGTAAGGTGCGGTTCACAGTTATCATATGATAAGAACTGCGTTTCTGCCAAAACCGCATTTGCAAAAACGCGGGGCCAGGCGGGAGAACAGCCAACCACCGGCCAATCTTCTTTTCTTTCTGTTTTTCCCTTTGTTTGGCCCACGACAACGCATTAGTTACCTCCTCCCCCAAGTCGACCAACAGCTCCACCCGGACCCTCCGCCTTCTCTCCTTTTTATTCGGCAGATACCAAATGGCCTCCTTGCTCCTTCGATCCTCGCGGGCGTACGCCCCCGTCGCGCGCGTCTCGGCCGCTCGTGCCCTTCCGACCGCATTCTCCAGATTCGCCGTCCGAACCTACTCTACCCACGACGACGAAAGCTTCGAGGAGTTCAATGCCAGGTACGACCCCTGTTCTTGGTTTGTTGTTTTTTTTGTGGTTTTAGTTGGTGGCAGTCAGCGTGATGGCGGTGTTGCGCGGCAAAGGTCGGGCTTCATGCGGGCTCGGTACGATAGCGCTTGTCTCGGCGACGGTGGTCTGAGATTTTTGGCTGGCGCAGTGGGCTACCGACGGCCACCCTCAACTACGACATGACACGGCCGGCGGTCAGCATCAGCGACGACATTCGTTCACCTCGAGATTTGCTCGTTTTGGTGTTCTTTTTTTTTTTTTGGATTTGTTTTGGATGTTCGTCGCTGGTCATCGGAGATCTTATTTGGTCGTATTCCGGCGGAATGGTGTCTCTCGCAGCGCGTTTTCGGATCGACATGTTTTCGGCCGAGGAATCGTCTTGCTGTAGCATTCTGACGACGCCGGGGACGCATTTCCGAGTGTTTTCTTACGCGAGCTGTCTCTGGCTCTCTTGATGCCAATCAAATCATAGTGATTTTCGATTTTTGGCAGCCTGAGTGAAAAGCCTCGGACGAGACGACGGGCGGAGAATTTCTGGGACCGCCTGTGACTACAAGCCAAGGGGGGACGGGGTATTTCTTGTGTGGGTGATGGTGCTCGTCGTCTGAGGACATGTCGAATCAAACGTGTCCAGAAGCAAATCATCAGATCATTTGCAACGCAATCTCAGATTTTCGCGGCTTCTGGTTGGCTGGACACGATCCTCTGGCCTGTTCTGGTTGCGTTCGTGCGGGCCGCCTGCTTTGAGTTTGTGCGGCAGGATTTTTGTGCGCGTTTGGGTTTCGTGTTCATCGCGACTGCCACTGCTACTGCCGCTACTAACATCAAGTTTCCTGTGAGATTACGTTGCTGACGTGGGGGCATTTACAGATTCGAGAAGGAGTTCGATGGCGCGTACGACCCGTTCGAGGTGCAGCGAATCCTGACCAACGCGTTCTCATACGACCACGTGCCGTCGCCGACCGTGATCGTCAAGGCCGTCGAGGCCGCGCGCCGCGTGGACGACTTTGCGACCGCCGTCCGTGTGTTTGAGGGTGGGTTTACTTCTTTTGTGTGAATTGTGAAGAGGTAGGAAGAAAGGGCTAACGGGACGTTGTCATATCTGCAGCCATAAAACTGAAGGTGCCCGCGTCGAAGCACTACGATGCGTACGTCGAGGAGCTGAGCGAGATCCGCAAGTCCCTGGGCATCCCATTGAAGGAGGAGCTGTTCCCTGAGAAGTAGACGCGTTCTTAGAAACACAAATCTCGAATGGGAATAAAGTAACCAAAATACGGCAAATTCGGCGAGGGGTTGGTGTTTTCTTGTTTCAACATTTTTGTTAAGTTTCTTCCCATTTACATATCATATATCATAATATATTTTATATATCTCTACATAGTATCATATGTTGGGATTCCATTCAGGGAGCTGGGGGTGAATCACTTTCAGCCTCAAAGTACTTGGCGGGATTTGTCTCAGGGAGTCATATCAGCCATATCATAGAGCCGCACCGCAGCAAGTGGTCGTGATTGATGCCCGACGAGGAGTCAACTCGTTCATGTCTTTTAATCAGCGATCGGTATCGGTTGACTGTTTGCACCGCGACTGACGAGCGATAGCAGGAGGGATGTGCGAGCGACAGAAAGGCCTTCGTCTACGGGGAAGCTTTGAGCTAGAGCCCCAGTCAGCGGGATTAAGCAATGCACCGACAAACCGTAAACAAACTGTAAACAACCCCGGCAGCCTTATCCCGTACGCCTCTAACCAGAGTTGGCATAACGCGTTAATTGTACCAGCCCGACTAGGAAAGTCTGACTTGCGCCTGAAAGAAGTCTACGCAGTGTCGTAGCAGGAACACGATATCTTATTTCTCCTGGGGCGAACAAGCGCCATGCAGGACCATACGGCGTCACAGCTAGCTTGCATTCAGCGAAAGAGCCCGCACAGAACGATATATAGATAAACGAACAACCCCCAGAGAACTCCGCTCTCTTTGTAGAAATTTCGCTTCCTCAGCTATAAGCCGTATCGACTGACAGAGGCACAACTCTTGAGAGCATAGAACGGTGTGTAGACGGTCCTGTGAATTGCATCGCTCCGAGACACTGACAGTTCAGACTATAGGCAACACATTTGTTGTTTCTTATTTCTAGTGCCAAAGTAATCTTAGGGAGAATTACCGCCTTTTACCATGTCTTCGGTATATAATTCGTCGGCTTCAGTTTACAACTACACGCAAATCTGCATGGACGACCCTTCGTGCGACGGGTACTCGATGTCATTCTGCGGAGAAGAGGTCGCAAACGCGACTGACGGTAAATACGACTGCTATGCCTTCTCGTGGGTGAGGACGTCCAGGGCAACGACTGTCAGTGTCAAGAAGAGCGTTATTGTTGCAATGGTTGCGGTCGCAGTCCTCGTCAACAGTGTTCCCGGGGTACTCTAATTAACGGTCTTCCTGCGGGGTTTCACACGACTATTCGCAATAGTGCAGCAGGGCGTCAGGAACAGCGGGCAGGCGGGCGGGGATCGAAGACATAGTATGTAATAACTAGTCTCTATCATCCTTGTGCATATCTGCAGTATCACATCCTCTCTTGTATCCATTTCTTAGATTACTTTTCTGCTGAAATGGGGTTGCCAGCTTGAATTTTTGGTTACTAGGTTGTATGGTTGTAGTTAGAAACTAGATTCAATTTAGCAGTTCTTTAATCTACAGCGAACAACGATTTATCGAAAATGAATCAAGGCGAACATGAAAAAGAAAAAAATCGACAGTTGTCGAGAGAACGCTTTTATGGGAAGATTTACTCCTGTAGCAAAGAGTTAGGACGCCACGGCACGTCGGCAACATAAGAAGCAAAAAGGGGAAATAGCATACGTAGATCCACTTGAAGATGGTGGGAGTGTACGAGACAATCTCGTCCTTCTTGAACCACAAGCCAATCTCCTTCTTGGCGGACTCGACGGAGTCAGAGCCGTGGCAGACGTTGCGACCGACGTCCTATTGTGGAAGGAAAGGTCAGTATGTTTGAGAGAACGGGGTTCAAGGCAGAACACGTACAATGGCGTAGTCACCGCGGATTGTGCCAGGGCCGGCAGCGAGGGGGTTGGTGGCACCGAGCAAGACTTTGGCAATTAGATTAGAGCGGAGGCAAAAAGTGAAAGGGAATGGAAGAGGACAACATACCACGGCCGGTCTTGACGACGTCCTTGCCCTCCCAGACCATGGCGAGGATGGGGCCGGAGAGCATGTCTGCAGGAGGTTGTGGTCAGAATACAAAACAGAACCGATACGACCCAGACCAAACGGAGGACTCAATTACAGCTCAAAAGACTAGGATGGGCTGGTTAGCTTGCGAAGGCGGCAGACAAGCAGGATATCTGGAGAGATCATATCATACCCAGGGAAGAACGCCTTGGTGGTGAGGTCAGCGTAGTGCTCCTTGAGGAGGTCCTCGGTGGGGGTCGCAAGCTTGATGCCGACGAGCTTGTATCTGGAGACGGACAAAAGCGATAAGCAAGCAGGTCGGATGAGGAAACAACGAAAGAGGGACAGACTCACCCCTTCTTCTCGAAGCGAGAGATGATGGGGGAGACAAGGCCACGCTGGACACCGTCGGGCTGGAAGAGAGTCAGCACAGGAACAGGAACCCGCCCGGTCAGGCAACGGACACACCGACCTTGATGGCAATGAAGGTCTGCTCGGAGGACATTGTGAGTGCTGGTTTGGGCTGGCTGGTGGAGTGGGTGAAGGACGAACACGGACGAGAGTGCGAGCCGGAAGCCGAAGAGCAGAAGAAAAAAAAGAGGCCCTCGGCGCAAGTCGCGCGCGGCTGTGCGCTTATGCCACAAGTGCGCGGCACATCAGACAAGACCCTTGCCCGCGAAACGCAACAAGCAACATATCAACATCAACCGCCGTATATATATCAGATATCAGATATCAGATCCCGTCCCGCTTCTCGTCCTCGTCCTTCTCCTTCTCCCCCGTCGCCCTCTCTCGTCGCCCTCCTCCCCGTCTCCTCCCCGTCTCCTCCGGCGTCCCTGCCGCGCCTGCCGCCCTTCGCCACGTCGCCGGCCGCGTCCGTGTCCGCGTCCCCGCGCTCGGGCGCTGTTCCCCTGCTTGCGAAAGCGCTCTCCCTCGCGCTCCCTCTCCTGCCCGCCCTCGGCATCGTCATCGTCTTTGTCCTGATCCCTCGTCGTCCGTCCTCGTCTTCTTCTCTGCGCGGGATCTCAAAGCCCTCGTCCTCCTCCTCGGCCTCCTCCTCACCCTCGCCCTCGCCCTCCCGAGCGCAGCGAGCCCGCAGCAAACACCACCTCGCGCTCTCTCCCCGCCGCTCACTCCACCGCCGCGTGCAGATCCACCCCCGCTCGCGTCTCGTTCTTGCCTCCTCCTCACCGTCCTTCTCCTCAATGGACTCCTCCGTGTCGACTTCAAGCTCCACGTCCGCGACTGCGGCGGCCCTCTCCGCCGCCCCGCCCCCTACTCTCGGCCGCGCCACGTCCCTGCGAGCCACGTCCGGCACGCGTGTGTACAAGCTCCAGCTCGTGGACAGGGTCAATTCCAGTCCGGCTTCTACGTCCTCCTCTCTCTCCGCTCACGCGCAGGCTGACCGACCACCACATGCCGCGTCCGCGTCCCCGGCTGCCGCCTCGTTCGCGCGCGAGCGGCGTCGAAACCGCGCCTTCCGGCTCTCTCTCTCGATCCCGAAGGCGGCGCCGCCGTCGATGGTCAGCCCCGTCACCGAAGAACCTTCCTCGATCAGTGAGTGCAAAAGCACCTTCATCTCCTTCTTATTTCTAGACCATCATATCTGACCAAGCAAATCTGATGACCAGCTCCTGATCTCTTCGTCTCGCCGAAACTCCCTGCCGTCACTGTCGCGACGACCGAGCCCGTCGTGTTTGAGGAGGCGACCGATTTCCTCACCTTACTGGCCGCCAAGGAACGCCGTGTGCTTGAGCTGAGGAATGAACTCGAAAAGGCCGAGGCCGACCTCAGCACGCTGCGGAGCAAATGGACCGAGCACGAGAACCGGTCTCGCTCGACCACGCAGCCCGTCGCCCCCGTCAACCGGCTCAGTGCCGACTTTAAGGGCAAGTCGTTTCGGACTCAGTCGTTTTCGACTGGCGCTGGTGTGTTGGCTTCGCAGGCTGTCGCGGCGGCGGTCGCGTCCTCGTCCTCTTCGTCCTCGTCGACTTCGTCATCGACGTCTTCATCGTCTTCCTCGTCGTCCGCAACTGTCTCGTCTACGGCGTCCGCGACAGAAAACAAACGCCTCAGCACCGCCGGCATGAGCCGCCTTCTGTCAGGCTCGTTCCCGTTTCCGAGTCCGCCCCGCACGGCGCCGTCCGGTCGTCCTCTGGCTCCGCCTCGCACGTCCTCGCTCAACGAGGCCGGTACGCCGACCTCTGGCAGGGCGCCCGCCATGGCCATGGGGTATGGCGGACCGTCGACCCCGGACGACTTCGACTACGACGACGACGCGGCGGCAAACGCAAACATGCCGATCCGTGCGGAGGAAGTCATCCACATGGGCAAGAAGCTCGCGGAAGGAATCAACACGCACTTCTGGAGCTTTTACGAGGACCTCAAGCAGGCCGCCATTGGCGAAGAGATTGCCGGGTCGAATCCGGGCGGCATCCCTCAACGCGGCGCCAGTGCGACTGCACGCGCGAGCCAGGTGATTGACTGGCGGCACACGCGCTCGTCGACGCAAGACTCGCGCGAGGCGGACGAGGACGAGTACGAGGATGTGGGCGACGATGCGGACGCGGCGAGCTCGCCGCCCGTCCGGCATATCTCGTCGTTTATCAATTCACCCGCGAATCCCGACTTTGACTCCCCCGAGTTTCGCGGCTCGCCATCGCGACGGCAATCTCAGCAAGCAAACCACAATCGCAACTCGTCCACGCTGTCCGCGGGCGAGTATAGCGGCTACAATGTCCTGCAGGCCGCACCCGCCGGACTGGCAAGCGCAAGCTTGATCGATTTCGAGTCCTCGGAAGACGAAACGGCTTTCGGCGACTCGCCTCGTCGGGATGGCCAGAAGAGTCCTCCGGCTCGTACACGTATGGAGACCGCCGCTACTAAGCGCTACAGTGTATATGAGCCGGGGTTCGATATCACCAAGGGGCCGCTTCTGTTTTAGTTTTCCTAAGGGTCTCTGTAATTATTCCTCCAGAGACTCGCTTTCTTCTTGTTTTATGACTGTTACGAATTTTTTCTTGATTGACGACGGGCGGCGTGTGTTGAATTCTTAGTGTACATAAGCTTGCTTTTGCAGACCGGTTACAATTTTGTGATGGGATTATCATATTTCTATTTTCCTTAATTTTTATTTTGTGGTGTTTTGTTTCGTATTTCATCTTTCATTATGAGAAGCTGAATGTGGCGCAAAACTGTACATACATATTTGGACGGTTCTTATATGTTACAATTTTTAGGAAGGTCATTCTTGGTTCTATAAATATTTCCTTTTGCACTTCCTGTTTGTTCAGGTTCTTTTTGACTATAGAGTGAGTGGGCTCCTCTGTTTCTAATTATCGCCCAAGGCTCGCAACTTGAGAAGAAAAAGACGTCGCTTAGGCAAGTGGGGTCTTTTAGCCTGGAGTACACTCTGTAGAATGCCCTAGAACATTGTATTTAGCGCATAATGGTGATGTTACCATGATCCTCATATTGCCACTCATGATGCGATTAGACTGTTGGTGGTTGTGTGTTATGACTATTGATGATATGGCAAAACTTTTTTGTGCACTTCTATCTGCTTCTAACAGGGTCAGATCTACTCTCTATAACATGGCGGGCATGCCAGCTGCGAAGGAACAGCGGTTAACTAGTATTTCCATTTCTGTCCCGCTTCGTATGTCATAAAAGAACCAGAGCAGTCCCGATTGTAGCTTCAGCATGAAACAAAACACCAATAGTCGAATAGAATACCAATGCCACTGACCATTACCCATGGTACTGTAGTAACAGGTCGCGCTTTCTCTTTCAAATCATCTATAAATCGGCCTGGCCATGGAGGCACAATGACCACAAGTTGATATTCGTCTTTACAAGAACGGCAAGAAGAAAGTCCCACTGTTCTCGGATGACGAGACAGGGAAAGAAACAGTGACCGTGAGACCGAAGCACGGGTACAGCCTAGAACAGTATCAGCCAGTATCAAGGTCCAATATAGCAGAACAATTGGTATCAGACTTTTGCAATAGCTGAAGAATAATTCATTTTCACACAGTACTAATTAATTTTCAAACAGTACTAATTATTTGTTCCATCCATGCGAGAAAAATTGTCTTCCGCCCATCACATCCTGCATACCAGGAGGGATCGAGCGTTGTGGCCTGGGAAATGGCCTCCGCAATATTGACTCTCTGGTGAGCGGCTCGATATCCCTCAGATCATCATGTTCTCTCCGTGATAGGAGAGCAGCCTCATACGTGAATATGTTGTCCACCATACACTGTACGATCGCATAGTCCGTGCCGTTAACGTTTATATCCAACACGACTCCTGCTTGAGGTACTATTGCTGTTTGCCCTTGCCCGCCCCCGTCGGTTGCAATAAATAGTTCGTAGTGCAAGGCATCGAGGCAGTCAACGAGCCTTTCCAGTTCGGTATGAGCATATGTAGTATTGGCTGCTTGCACCCGTGTATGT
>JAKTPS010000110.1:0-44808 GCA_030556275.1 Lipomyces sp. NRRL Y-27488 | reverse complement strand
GTCCATCTCGAATAACCCTAACCTGCAAGTGGTTGTTTAGGGTTCATCCGAGGTCGTTCCGTCAAATTTTTATCGCAGGCCGTTGTAGTATAGTGGTCAGTACACTTCGTTGTGGCCGAAGAGACCTCAGTTCGATTCTGGGCAACGGCAATTTAGCTGTTGGGTCTACATTTTTTTGTTTTAGTTTGTATTTTCTTTTTATTATTTTTTGTTAAAAATATGATCTAAAACGAAAACAGTGTTCTTTCTAACTGACCAGTCCATAAACTGAGTTACTAGGCTTTCGATCCATCAAGATCTCAGAAGCTACAGGTAACGGCACAACATGTGAAGCCGGGGGGTTCCTGCCTGTCAAATGAAGTCGTAAGTTTCGCGCTGCCGACCCTAACATCATCGTGAATCACCGTCATCGTCGTATCGCCAAAGTAGCTTTCGGCAAGGGTTATGACGTCAGCATCTATGATTGTTTGGCAAACGCGCTGTGCTTAACCGAGACGGCAGCTAGATCGGTACAGGATTTTGGTACCTTGGGTTGGGCTAACGGTCCTTTCGCTTTCTGCACGCGACGAAATTACAGTTCCGTTGCCGACCGGAGCCGTCGCCGTCCATGAAAAAGGGGTGACAAAAGATTGACGAAGGTCTTTCGATCGACGACGACGTAGGGCGGTTTACGTTCACCGCGCAGCTGGAGAGAGGATATAAATGAGTCCCAGCATGCATTTTCTCCGTCATCGTTCTCTATAACCCGTCCGATAAAGAATACGATACGAACGGCCTACTCTTAATCTTTTTTGATCTACGATATACAGAATAGAAAGATGTCAGAACAATCGCGCAATGCCCCCTCTTCTCAGGGCCAGGAGAGCGGAGGAATCAGACAGAAGATTCGCGAGGGCGTCGAAAGAGTCGAGGCGACGTTCGGGCACGACACAAAGAGCGAGTCCGTGAAGAGCCGAGACGACAAGATCGCAGATACCGTTGCCGGCAAGGTCGAGGGCGCTCTCGGAACCGGCAGCGGTGGCCGAGCCGCCGAAGGCACGACAGGAGCGCGCGGCGAGACGATGTCCGGTGCCGGAGTCGGATCGACGGGCAAGGCAACTCGCAGCACCGAGGGCGAGGAGACTTACATTAGCCCCGGCGGCATGGGGCCTCGCGGTTCCGGAGGTGCGAGCGAGTCGATGTACGGGACTGGAATGGGTTCCGGCATGGGAACTCATGGCACCGAAAGAGAGACGACGTCGGGCACCGGAATGGGATCGGGCATGGGTACTCGCGCCTCGGAACGCGAGTCTACAACGGGTTCCGGAATGGCTCACGGCACGGGAACACGCAGCTCGGAGCGCGAGACGACGTCTAGTACGGGAACAGGTCGGACCGGAGAGCGCGATACTACCGGACGAACGAGATGAGCTGAAATGTTATTCTCTTGAGGTGACGGGTGCTCTCTGTCGATTTGTCGTTGGTTGAAAAAAAATGTGATTTAAAAAGCTCTATTTTGTGGATTGCTGTTTATGGGGTCATGATACGCAGAAATATTCAATGGTCGAGAAGATCAGGTATCATGACATGACTTAGTATTAAAAATGAATGACAAGAGTAGTATTGGCAAATTGGTATCAGTCAGGGACTCAGCAGTCCAAAGCACCAAAAAGGCAGGGCCGGCGGTTGAAAGAAATCAGTCCATTATAATCGTCGCCGAAACGTCTCGCCATCGGCATGAGGTGTGACGGATAAAAAGAGTTGTCAGTAAGGTTAGGATCGCGTCACGAGTCGTTCGCGCCAGCCGTAGGCACAGATAATATATTATAAAGATCTCGGTCAGGCCCTATACGCCCTCTGTCGAATTCTCTTGACCCAACTCCTAGCAGCTACCATAATAGCCAAACAGGATCATATATCCAAGATCTTTCTCAGAACTTCTCAGACTACTACAGCGAAATGACGGATCAGTCTCGGAACGCCCCTGCACAGAGCCATGAGAGTGGATTCAAACACCGTGTCCACGAGGGTGCAGCCAAGATGAAGTCGGTGTTTGGGCACGAGAGCAAGAGCGATACTGCCCATACGGCCGGGCGCGAGGCAAAGAACGACACTGGCAAAGTGTCAGAGCACGAGAGCAAGGCCGAGACCGGCAGGCCATTAGGGCAAGAGACCACTGCGAGAACCCGCGACGACAGAAGTGAGGACACCGACTCTGGCACCTCTGGCACGATCGATGCGTGTTTCGCTGGCCCCCATTCTGCTCGGGGAGGAACAACGGGAACGGGCGACACGACTGGGAGAACCAGATAGGATGGGCCGTCTTCTTGAATAGGGGATCAGCCTGCCGGATAGTATCTTCGTCTTTGTTTATGTTTTTTTTTGACTCTATGCGACGATGATTCCATATGTCTCGGTGATCCATCTTTCGTTAGGTCATACTGAGGTGATATGCAATCAAAATATGAGTATTTCCTGTTATGTTATGATAATCAGTCGTCAGTGCGGCAAATGAACAGTTTACGAATCTCAACCTTCACATAACGCAACTCGCCCTAACTTGCCCTCGCACATATTATCGCATCTGGCCCGTCCACACAGAACTCTTTCGCGAGTTATTGACACTTCCGCGAGATATTTGACGCGGACGCTGGCGACGACCACTCGCTCGCAAGCCACCGAGGCGGAGGGGTGGGGCGGGGGAGATTGCCAACGCCGCATCGGAGTTCTAGAAGGACACGTGCGATTTAATTGCAGGGCTCAATAATGTATGACCGCCGATCATTTTTTGTACTCCAAAGACGTGTTCGTTGTTGTTTGTTTTCCCTTGTTCTGCTCACTCATATCAGCATTTCTCTGCTGCCGGGTTGTGTGTATGCAGTGGTCCTGCGGGCAATGTAGATGACGAATTCGTGTGCTGCTCAAGTCAATGCCGACTGCTGGAGATAATATAATGGCGATTGCTTGCTATGATGATATCATAACGTGTTCTTGTTGACAACTTGTCACAGAACACTCGGCCGGAACAGACGCCGGGCCCGCCGCCTGCCTGTCTATAAAGCCATGCCCCCTCCCGCTCGTGGCTCCACCATCTCACTCTCCCCCTTCCTCGATTCCTTCCCACTAAAGCCGTCTCCCGCAACGCAAATCGACAATGTCGTTCCTCTCAAACATCATCAAAGAAGCCGAAAAGGAAGGCGCGTCCCCCTCCGAAACTGCCACCCTCGGCGGCTTCGCGTCCACTCTGACGAGCTCGTTCTCCTCCGCCTCATCCTCGGCACACCAAGGAGCGCAGGAGGGTGCGGGTCAGGCCCAGGAGGCCGCGGGCGAGGCCCAGCAGGCTGTGGGACAGGCGGCGAGCGGAACCAAGAAATATGTCCAGCAAGGAATCTCGCTCGCTGAGAAGCAGTTTGGCATCGCCGCCAACACTGCCAGGGACGACAAGATTGCATCGACCGTCGCCAGTCAGATTGACGAGCGCTTCCTCAAGAAGGGAACAGGCAACGCCCCCGACGAGAACTAGAATGACATATTCCCAGAATCCATTGTATGCGATAATGTACACCACTTTATAAATTGTATAATACAAAAAAATTTAGCTCGGCTTTTACTCGTCGCTCTTCTTCGCTACGGTCTGCGCGGCGATGAAATTGATGTCGGTGTTATACTGCGCCTTCACAGATCTCTGTATCCGCAGCATCTCCTTGAACGTCTCCTCCGTGCCGTTCAGAACCTCAAACTCATGCCACTTCTCCCAGTAGCGTGGGTGTATCCTCGGATCCGCAAACTGGCTACCGTGCTCAAACACGGCGCGGGCCCGGTCCGTCTCGCCGAGCTTCTGCTCCATGGCAGTGAAGTCCAGGCACAGTTCCAGGCAGTCGCTGTCCGGCAGCGTGTCGATCGCCCGCTCGTAAATCACACGCGTCGCAGGAAGGCCGTACAGCGACGCAGTCTTTTTGATGAAGAACTTGTACATGGCCACGCGGTCTTTCTGGCCCACCGCCGAAGTGGAGCGGTCGTAGATCTGCATGGCGTTCCGCGCGAGACCGCGCGTTTCTTCCAGCTCCCCATAAAGCAAGAACAATGGTTTTGCGAGATCGGCCGGGCACTTGGCGAGTGCCTGCTCGAATAGGTCACGCAAGCGCTCGACGTTGAGCTTGCGCTGCATCGCCTTTGTGAGATATAGATTCCAGAGCTCGAACGCGACGGGATAGCTGAATTGCTCGACGCCACGCTCATAGATCTTAAACGAGTCTTCAAAATACTTGTTATCCTCCAAAAAGTTGGCGTAGTTGACCACTGTAAGCGCAGTGGCTATCTTCAGCTCGAAAATGCGGTCGTATATCTTGCGCGTCTCGTCAATAGTTCCGACGCTCTCCACCAGATCGACGTAAAAGGACCACAGCTTCATGCTCTTGTGCAGCCGCTCTTGCGCGGTCAGTTTCTCGTCAAAAAAGTCCACCGTAGATCTGCGGGGGCCCTGTGTTGCCTTTGCCATGATGTCCACCGCACGGTCAAAGTTTTCCGCGCGCAGCTCCATCTCTGCCCACTCAATGTACAAATCAGCTAGCTCGCTAGCAGCGCGGAACGGCACCCGCACGCCACGGTCAAAAATCATACGCGCTTGGCGCAGATCGCCAGCCTTTTCGTAAAACTTTGCAAAGTTCGACCACAGTTTGTACAGCGTACCAGCTGGCGACGCACGCTTCGGGTTGATCTTTGCCAGCGCGTCAGTGTACGTCTTCACAACCTGCTCCTCATTGGAACCCCATAACCCAACTCTCTTTTCCCATTCGACAACATTGTTAGAATTCTGTCTCAGAAGAACGTCGTTGACGAGGAATGGACGGCGGTCCATCAGCTGCTCAAACTTCATCATTCGGATATCGAGCTCGATCTCAGCCACCTCGTCGGTGGTCGATTGTTCCATTAGTTTAGAAAGCACCGACTCCTCAAACTCCGCGTAAGCGTCAAACACAAGGGTGAAGTCGCGGACGGTCATGACGGTCGTGATACCTTCCTCGAAGATGTCGCGCGCGCCCTCAAAGTCGCCGAGCGCAATCTTGAACGTCGCAAGGTTAACCCATAGCTTTCCTCGCTGATCCGCAAACTTTTCGATCCCGGACCGGATGATCTTCTCCGTGTCGATTGCGTTTTTGCTGATATGCCGATGGCGCCGGTTGTGCTCCCTAATCTCGCGAGCGTAGTGAACAAGCAGATCCGTCAGTTCTGACCAGATCTGGAACTGACTTTTTCCTTCCTTGGAGAAGAATGGCTCGATGTTGAGCAGCGCAATATACTGCTGTGCAGCAAGACCATAGTAGTCAATCGAGACCAGAAGAGAAATGTAGTCTTCGATATCATGTGGCCGGTATTGCATGTAGCGCTTATATATGGCCACCGCAGTCGGTCCCTGGACCGACTTTGCAAACGCTAAGAAGTGAGGCCAGATTCTGTCGTGCTGTGTAACCGGCAAAGATCGCAGAGCACGATCGAATGCCCGGCGGGTTTCCGTGACGCGGCATTGCGCGGTGAGAAATTGCAGATAGTCAATCCACAGCCGCGGCATCCTTCCCAGCATCATGAGCGCGCGCTCAAAGCAGTCGTTGACTTTTGCGTACTCGTCGTCATATCTTGCAGGGTTCACGCCACGAAGATGTGCGACTCGCAGATCAAGGTACTGCTTCCAGAGCTTGTAGGAACGCGGAAACGCACGGCACGCACGCTCGTAGATGAAGACGCGGTGGTGGATGGGCGCCTCGGTCTTGAAGTCAAGGTACTGGAGCCACGGCGCGAGGGTCTCCGGCTGGCGCAGGATGTCCTGCTCGTACGCGATCTCGGCGTCGGCGACGAGCCCGAGGTCCAGTTTTGTCGCCTGGGAGGGCATTTCCGTCGGGGGAACGATGTTGCTGGCGGTCTGGTTTTTCTTCAGCAAAGCCGTGTTTATGAGATGCAGTTTGCAGGCGTCCGCGCACGTGATGGCGGCACGTGATGGCGGCACAACCGTCGCGCGGTCGCGGCACGGCGCTAGGGCGCAAATCGCTTTATCTTTCAATCTCGGTTCTCGACTCGACCGCATCCGTGTCTGCTTCGCCTTTGACCACCAGCTCGCCCGCGTATTCCCTCCCACTCTCGCCGCAACAATGTCTGGAGCTGCAAACAGGTGCGTCAATTGTCAATTGTGTTCTCTGGGGGGCCATTGGAGAGTCACTCGAGTGCAGGCGGCAAGTGCTGACCGCCGTGTTCGCACTCTAGAGAAGCGGTCTTCCCGACCCGAATGACCTTGACGCTCATGAAGAGCAAGCTCAAGGGCGCCACGACCGGCCACAGCTTGCTCAAGCGCAAGTCCGAGGCGCTCACAACCCGTTTCCGTGACATCACGCGCCGAATTGACGAGGTATGCGCTGCATTTTTGTTGGTTTCGAGTATGGCCTGTGGATGATAACCGATTGCTGCCGGGGGTGAACAGGCGAAACGGAAAATGGGCCGCGTTATGCAGGTCGCCGCCTTCTCGCTCGCAGAGGTTACGTATGCCACCGGCGACAGCATCGGCTACCAGGTGCAGGAGTCTGCCAAGAACGCGCGGTTCCGCGTGCGTGCCCGCCAGGAGAACGTGTCCGGTGTCTACCTTCCGCAGTTTGAAGCATACTATATTGAGGAGAACAACGGTGGGTTCTTTTCTTCTTCTTCTTCTTCCTCCCTCTGCTTGTGCTCTAGCTCGACTTAGACTAAACTCTGCCAAAAACCAGACTTCAAGTTGACCGGCCTCGGTCGGGGCGGACAGCAAGTGCAGAAGGCAAAGGACGTGTACTCGAAGGCGGTCGAGACACTGATCGAGCTTGCGTCGCTGCAGACAGCGTTTGTGATCCTCGACGAGGTCATCAAGGTTACCAACCGACGTGTGAACGCAATTGAACACGTTATCATTCCGCGTACTGAGAATACGATCAAGTGTAAGTGATATGTGCGCTTTAAGTCCTCTGGTCGTCCGGTATGGAGAAAGCTAATGACTGGCGCAGACATCAACAATGAATTGGACGAGCTGGAGCGTGAGGAGTTTTACCGATTGAAGAAGGTCCAGGATAAGAAACAGCGAGACGCCGCTGCGCTGGCGATCGAGCAGGCAGCAGAGAAGGCGGCCAAGGAGGCCCTTGATGCAGAGCATGGTGTCGGACCGAGTGCATTGACTTCGGCCGGTCCTTCGGATCTGACTGCCGACGCGGACGAGGACATTATATTTTAATTTCAGGTTCTTTCTTTTTGAGGAGTGTACATCTGGGGGGGGAATACATTAATAAAGTTGTCCTTGAAGCATTGATTAACAGTTTTATTTTCTTTTTGATAGCATGGATGCGTAGTGTAATTATGTATGTATGTACAAGAACCGGTTGTTCGACGTTCATGTCGGAGTTTATCTAGTCTTTCTTGGACTTCGAGTCTGCGTCCGGCT
The DNA here is from genome assembly GCA_030556275.1 of Lipomyces sp. NRRL Y-27488. NCBI lineage: Eukaryota > Fungi > Ascomycota > Lipomycetes > Lipomycetales > Lipomycetaceae > Lipomyces > Lipomyces sp. NRRL Y-27488. The sequence goes on along the minus strand of JAKTPS010000110.1, from coordinate 37,379 downwards.
GCTCTTGTTCGCCTTGCTCGCCGGGCGCACTTTCCTCGTCCGACCGTAGCCGTTCATCAATGTCCTTTGGCAGCTCAAGGCCGACCCTCCGCGCCGTGAGCCGGATCCGCTCATGGTCCTCCAGAGTCGCCGTGGGATTATACTTCTCGAGCAGCATCTTGTAGGTGCGCTGGCTGCGGAGATACGTCAGGATCTCGCCAGCGTCACGCTGTTTTCGGGCCGCCTCGACCTCGGACGCAGTGTTTTCGGCCGCGACGCGGAACTGCTTGCGCAGCGTGGCGTGCAGGGCGTCGTGGACGGCGGAGTGGCGGGTGTCTGCCGCCTTCTGTGTCGGGGCCGGCGGCGGCGGTGCGGACATGTTCAGTGTCTGCTGTAGTAAGGCGGCTGCCGTGGAGGGTTGCGATTGCGGAGTCGTCCAGGCGGAGAGCTCCTGGACGAGCGAACGGTAGAGCCTGTGGGGGGCCATTGACGGTGTTGGAGGTGAGGTGAAGGTGGTGAAGTGAAGATGGATATTCGAAGGCGTGCGGCAACTTCAAACCGCAACATCCACACACTTCACACTTCACGGCCAACACTCTACAGCAGCAACCACAGCAGCAACTACACGCATCAGCAATGCCCCCGGTCAGTCGCGCGGCCGCGTCGTATGCGCTCGCGTCCTCGTCCAAGACCACGGTGGTCTCCACGACGACCACGACGACGACAACCACCACCGCATTCCCGCCGCTGCTGCTCAACGCCCCAGCCCGCCGCGCCTGCACCGACCCCCAGCGCTACCCGCTCGCGGACCAGCCGACTCCCGCGGGACTGCGGTCGTTTGCCTTCGAGCTCGGCGGGCAAATCTCTCATTTCTCTGAAGCGCAGGATCCGGAGGCCGCACTGCGCGATCTGGACGAGCGGCTTCAAGAAGCAATGGCCGGCGTCGGCGTCCAGGCCTCGCCTGCTTGCACGCCCGCCTCGCCGGCACGCGTGTCCACCAAGACCACGACGTCGACCTCCTCGTCCTCGTCCATACGCAAGCGCCAAAAGCCATCTGTGCCGGCGTCTCCTGCTGCGTCGGCGACAAAGCGCCGCATGACCAACAAAGACCGCGTGGCGTCTCCAGAGACGGACGGTGATCCGCGCGACGTCGACGACAACGACGGCGAAGCCGACGACGGCGGCGACGGCGGCAACGGTGGCATCACACGCGCAACAGCGTTGGAGATCGCCAGAGAAGCGGCGGCGGCGGCGGCTCCGGCGCTCCGTCTCGCTATCGACGTCGCTCCCCGCGACCCCCTCGCGCTGCCATCTCCCTCGCTTTCTCCCGTTTCCGGCTCTCGTCGCGGCGCCGCCGCCGCTGGCGACTACTTCTCCTCAGGTGGTGCTGTTCATGGCAACGACAACCTCCCCGCCGCCGCCGCCGCCGCCGCCGAAAACAACAATAATAATGACTTACTGACCGACTCCGTTATGGCGAATCACGCTGCCATGATGCACATACCACATATGCTCGACACTTTTGACCTCCTGCCAGAAAACGTGCAGGACTACGTCATGTACCAGTTCCTCCGCCGGTGTTCGAAAAAGACTCTTTCGGTCGTCGCCTCCACCGTGATCCCGGCCCTCCGCTGCGACTTTTTCGCCCGCCTTCCCCAAGAGCTTGTGGCCGGCATACTACAGTACCTGGACGTCAAATCCCTTTGCAACGCTGCCCAGGTATCTCGCACATGGAAGGCAGCAGTTGACGGTTCGTTGTACACGTGGCGGCAACTACTCGAGGCGGACGGGCTCGAAACAAACGACGAAGAAATGGATCTCGCAATCAGAGAAGGCTGGTGCATGGAGGGCTGGAGCAGACAACCGGAGGCCGAGATCTCATCGCCAGACACTGCGGGCGACGCACTGGACAGTGCGACAGATACTGCCGGCGTCAGATCTCCCCAGACACGGCGTAAGCGTACGGCGCGACGGCGAGGGAGGAGGAAGTCGTCTGCTTCGTCTGCTTCTCCTGCTCCCACGACCGACGACATTGCCGGCACCCCCGAAACCGGCACGCTTGTTCCGTCTTCACCTTCGACTTCCACAATCACGGGCGCAAGCAACCCCGAACCGCCGTATCCTAACATGTATAAAGCGATATACAGAAGGCGGTACCTCATCAACAAGAACTGGATGTCTCCGACGTCGCAGCCTCTGCATCTATCATTTCCAGGCCACGGCAACGTCGTGACTTGCTTGCAGTTCGACTCGGATAAAATCATCACTGGACTGGAAGGCTTCGTCATCAATGTTTACGATACCCGCACAGGTGCACTGCGTGCGCGACTAGACGGCCACGAGGGCGGAGTTTGGGCGCTGCAGTATGTGGGCAATACTCTTGTTTCTGGTTCCACGGACAGGACTGTTCGGGTGTGGGATATCGAGCGCGGTGTCTGCACGCACATCTTCTACGGGCACACATCAACCGTGCGATGTCTTCAAATCATGCAACCAGTACGGACAGGCACCACCCCTGATGGAAAGCCGATCATGGAGCCTAGTGAGCCAATTATCGTCACTGGCTCGCGCGACTCATCGCTGCGTCTATGGCGTCTTCCGGATATCGCAACAGACGAGCCATATCTTCCAGCATCGGCGCCATCGGAGGAGGGGCCGTACTTTCTAAGACTCTTGCAAGGCCACACGCATTCTGTGCGCGCCGTATCTGGGTACGGCGATCTTCTCGTTTCTGGGTCGTACGATACGGTCGTGCGCGTGTGGAAAATTTCAACGGGAGAGTGTTTGTTCCGGCTTACTGGCCACGGCGCCAAAGTATACTCTGTGGTCATCGACCACAAGCGCGCGCGATGTATATCGGGGTCGATGGACTGGCTCGTCAAGATCTGGAGTCTCGAGACCGGCGCTTGCCTTCATACGCTCGAGGGCCATACCTCGCTTGTCGGGCTTCTGGATCTGAACCGTAACTCGCTCGTGTCCGCTGCGGCCGACTCAACACTGCGCGTGTGGGACCCCGAGACCGGGCGTTGCCTGCACAGGCTCGAGGGCCATCTTGGCGCGATCACCTGTTTCCAGCACGACGAGTACAAGGTCGTGTCCGGGTCGGACGGAAATCTCAAGTTGTGGGATATCAAGACTGGCAGGCCCGTGAAGGACTTGCTGTCGAATCTTAGTCGAGTTTGGCAGGTGCGGTTTGATGATCGCAGGTGTGTTGCTGCTGTGCAGCGTGGTTCGGAGACGTTTATCGAGGTAAGTAGTGCTTCAGCCCGAGGTCTTGAAGACTCGCCTTATACTAATTGTCCGTTACCAGGTACTGAATTTTGACTACGACCCCTCCGCGCGAGTAAACGGCAGTATGTCGGATTCGGTGGCGGTAACACCGGCTCCTTCCACAAGTGTTGGCATTGCGGCGAACGTGGACATGACAGCCGTATGAACGATCGAATTGTATATGTATTATATCCTCACTCACGTTTTTTGCATCTGGAGGAGGTGCCCAAAGTCATACCCTTTCATGTCATGTCTTTTTGTTGTGATTTTCATTTTTTTTGTCTTTTGTCTTGTGTTTTTGTATGGGTTCGTAATGGCATTTTTGTCTCTCTGTCTTTTTGCTTGTTCGGTCAGATTGATGGCGCGTGTGCGAGTACTTCAGTTTTGATTTGCGCATGTGTTTGCACAATTCTGTTAATGCAGATATTGCTCTGGTACTACTATTTGCAAATTACTCGGTTCTGTATGCGTGCTTACGCCATAGCATTAATATGAGCCAATCCGTGCAAAGGTATGCAACAACAATAATATTATTCATTTTACAAAAACAATGCTGTAGACCTAAAAATGCAACCCAAAAACACCCAGACGTTGATAAGAAACAACCCAGCAAAATACACAAATAAGAGATTCTTTTGTATGTAACAAGGACTTGAAAAACACCGTCCACTACAACTACTCTTCCTCATCTAGCTTCTCCTCGTCCTCATCCAGAGGATCTCCGACGGCGGCGCGGATCTGTCTAATGACGTTCACGACGGCCTTGGACGTTGGCGACTCGGGGAACTTGTCCAGGAAGCTCTCGCCCTCGTCGCACGCGATGCCGATGCGGGGGTCCAGTGGGACCCTGCCGAGAAACCGGACGCCGGTGTCCTTTGCGAGCTGCTCGGCGCCACCGGTGGTAGCGGCGAAGATCTCGGACTCGCCCTTGCAGTTCGGGCACACAAATCCGGACATGTTCTCGACAAGGCCGAGGATGGGGATGCCTGCCTTTTTGCAAAAGTCAAGTTCCTTGCGCACGTCGAGGAGCGCGACCTCCTGAGGAGTCGTGATGACGACTGCGCCGTCGATGCCGCGGGAGCCCGCGCCGTTGAGGTACTGGTTTATGGATAGATGCTCGTCGCTGGTTCCGGGAGGCGTGTCGACAACGAGGTAGTCCAGATGACCCCAGTCGACGTCCTTGAGAAACTGCTTGATAAGCCCGCTTTTCTTCGCGCCACGCCAGATGACGGCGTCGTCCTCGGACGGCAGCATGAAGCCGATGCTCATCATGCCCAGGTTGTCCGCCACGTAGACCGGACTCCACCCGGAGCTCGACATGTGAATCTGCTCGCCCCTGGCGCCCATCATCGTCGGCATGGACGGGCCCGTGATGTCGAGGTCCACGACGCCGACCTCGGCGTCCTCGTCCGCCGCCGCGAGCGCCCACCCCAGCATCGCCGTGAACGTCGACTTGCCAACGCCGCCCTTGCCGGACAGCACAAGAATCTTGTGGGCCACGTCCGACATGCGCGCGTGGATCTGCGGCAGGTCCGCGTCCGGCCCGCGCGGGGTGGCGGACGCGCAGATTTCCTGGTTCGGGCAGCCCACGCACGCGTCCGCCTTGCCCGCATCCGCAGACTCCGTGCCGGGACAATGCTCGGGCTCCGGCGCGGCAAGCGGGACCGACATCGTCGCAGTCATTGTCGCCATTTTCTTGGTCGTCTATATGGTATGCTCTGCGAATAGTATGGAATGCTGAAGACAAACAAAAAAATTGGGGACGAGAGTTTTGGACTGGGAGTTGATTCATTATGACAAATACACTCCACGTGATATTTCGAGCCCTAACCTGACTGTGGATGGAGCTGATCAATAATTGCGAAATCAGATAAAATGATTACACAAGAGAAATTTATAACCATTATAATTTATATTATTTATTAGACGAATGTAGGAAAGAAGGCATATTACAAACAAACCTGAAAGCCAGGCACAATAAGACATACAACGCCAAGAATAAACCGAATGAACGAAAGAGATGAATAAAAATACAAAGACAGGGTAGTGGTCGAGCAGAACAAACAAAAACGCCATATTATTGATCCAATTAATCGAGCTCTCAAGCAAAGTAGTCAATTGCCGCCGCACTCGACGTCACGCCCCACTTGCCTCGCTCGCGGCCGTCCTTCATCTTGATCTCCAATATGGACGAGGGCACGTCCTCGCCGACGCCGGGCTTGATCGTCTGCTGGAGCGCCTCGAACTTGAGCCTCTCGTCCTCCTTCCGCCGCGCGTCGCTGGCCATCTCGGCCGCGCTCATGTTCGCGAAGGCTTGTGGCGAGACGTTGCCGCGCAGGACGCGGTCGCGGAGTTCGTTGTTCGGATCACGGAGAGTGACGACATGGGCGCGCATGGCCGCTCGGTATTTCGCGCCAACGACGCCGCCACACGCCTCGAAGATTGCCGATTCGATGGCGTTGCACACATCCTTGATGTGCTCGGCCCTTTGGTTCTGGTCGGGGAACGCTGAAAGTAGTGACTGTGATATGGCTGACGCGAATCCGGCCTCGAGTACTTTCTGACACTAAACCCAGAAATCGGTGTTAGCAAACTAGACTGCAACTCCCAACGCCACGAGCCCCACAGAAAACACGGCGAGAAATCACGTGAAAGAGGAACAAACTCACCTTCATGCGCGTGATCCGGTCCGACTCCGCCGAGCTCGGCGCATTCTGCGCATCGAGCACCGCAGCTGACGATCTCCGCCTGTTCGCAAAAATTGCTGTCTTCGCCGCTCTCGCCATTTGCACTCGGAAAAAGTGATAGAAGAGTGAAGTGAAAATATAAAAATTTGCGTGTCTCGCTAATTACACTCTTTCAACAACTGTGTGGCAGATTCACTTTTCAAGGTGATCGCACTTTCTCTTGATAAATTCACGTGACTCTTGAGCTGCGTTCGCATGCACAAGGTTTGTCTCTTGATTTCCAGTTTCAATCTTGCGAGAGAATCTTTCTTTCACACAGCACAACCGCCTTAAAAGGCTCTAGAAAACTTGTGAGGTTTTCAGTGTATCGCAACACGTGCAGTTCTGAAGACTTTAGCTTCTTGAACCTTTTGACTTTGTAGCACTCTTGGTGTGCTTATTCAACTGCCACTCACTTCAAACACTTAACTTCCAGGGCAAGCGTGAGGTGCTCTCATATAAAAAGCACACAAAAGACAAGCCGCCAGAAGAAGACTGAACGGGTCCGATATATCAAAAATATATCAGAAAAATGCAGGAATGTTCACGAGGCCAAAGTAGAGACAGGTGAAGAGAATGATGAAGTGAAGGGAGACTGAACTCCAGGCAAAAGGAAAAAGACGAGGAAAGGAGGATATAACAGCAAAAGAGCTCCGAAAAGCCGGAAAGTCGAGGTGAAGTGAAGAAGTGAGAAGTAAAACAAAACGGGAAACGGACGGGATTTTATAGTGTTGGCGCAGCCTGGTCCGCCCGATCGGCCAGGCTCTTTATGATTGGTCATGGAAATCAAGAGAAGAAAGTGGAGCACCTCAGACCCCTAGCCCTGCTTAGCCCTGCAATGCAGCAGCACCACATGCCAACATAAAACGCGATCTTCCTCACTTCGTGTTGCACAAATCGCATTATGAATTTGGATTATTTTAGTTTTAAGCTGCGGATTTAAGACAAATGTGAAACTCGCACGGAAATGTTACAGAGAATGCGGCCTTTGCTTCGGAGAAGCCGAGTCGTTGAAGTGACTGCTTCGGCTTTGAAATAGGGCCCGGTTAGGGCTACTGTGGTCCCTGAATGCATGAAAGCCCCATCGCGAACCAAATTTTTCTTACCTCTCTTCAACCCCATCTTCCATTCGTTTTGATCTCGGAATGTGTGTCGCTCTTCTTGACTCACCCAGCAGATCGTTTTGTTTTTGTTAATGTAAGTTTCTTGGTTTTCCTTGTGACTTTAATTTGCTCTCTCTTTTGTCGCATTTCCACGCGTGCGCCAATTCAATGCACACGGTCCTGCTTCTTTGCTGGCCGCATATACGGAAGATTAGAACAATTTTGTCTGAGGAAGCACATGCAGGACAAGAAAATATAATTAGGAATTCTTCGTTTATGACGTATATATCTTCAGCCCCTTTTATGGCTGCGGGGGGTGTCATGGGCTTCACACTTCTGGCCATTTTGTTGTTGGCGTGAGACAGGAGTGAAACGAATGATAGACAGCGGGAGATTTCGTGCTTAGTGCAATGTTTGCTAACGTTTTATCTTTGCCAATTTCTATAGACCCCGCTCTGTATATTACTCACATCTGCTTCTCATCACTCACGCGATATACCCAATTGGTAACTGGTAAGTTTTTGCCCTTTCGCTCTTTGGTTGATTTCGTTGTACTCTTGCGTCATATGGTTGTCTTTATGAGGAAATCTTCACAATTTTTTTTCTCGGTGATTTCATGAGCCATAGAAAAACATGCACTACCATCTGATTTTTTTGTTTAATTTATTTTGTCCATATTTTTGACGCGAGAACTTTGAATTCGTCGACCAAGTTCTGAAGTTGGTATCTAACGGTCAATTATTTTGCAGAAATTAGAGCACCGAAATATATTGCTGTCACACTCTTCCGACATTTCATTTTTTGGTAAGTCCGCTTTTTTCTATATTCGCGATCAGACCTCTCCCAGCCTCCATTTGGTCCGAGAGAGAGTCGATCCCGTCCGCATCGAAAGCAAAGCAAAGCACCAAAGTCACCGAGAAACAACAAAGAAGACCGGTCATCATGATGAAAAACAAATTATCAGTTCTGCTTCTGAGAAAGAAAGTTGAAGATAAACCAATATTACCAAAAATCATTTTTTCTGACAACGCAAACTCACGCGGACGTTCTGTTTCTCTTTGCAGAAAGAAGAGACAGGATAACGCGTGGTTTCGAGACCGACTTTGGCTTTGCTGTTTGCTTTGATTGGCTTTCGCTTGCGTGACGGGTTTCGAAGCTCTACGGACCATGGGAGAGGATGGCGTTTGTGTGCCAGATGATTTTGCTAACCTCTCGCCATTTAGAACTTACCGGGTCGGGAAGGTGACCAAATTCTGCCCTCTCAGGTAATTGATAGTTGTAATAAATGTATGAATATGAATACTTGTTGCCAAATCTGGACTCGCCTTTCTTGTTGATTCCACGCTGACTCACAGACAAATAAATATAATGCGTATGTAGAACGATCCCAAAACCAAAACAATGCAGTTGTGAATTGAACAGACCTCACAGACAAACCAGCGTTCAAGAATGCCCGTGAACTATGAAGCCAGCAAATAGCCTGCCAAAAAAAAAAAAACAAAAAAAAGAAAATGAAAGCCTGAACAAAACAAATCTCTTCGTCTGACACTTTTACCCACAGTCACGCACTCACTCACAGTCCCGGCAACTTGTTCTTCTCCTCGTACGACGCCTTGGCAAGCTCTTCGAGCGCCTCGAGCTCGCCGCTGCTGGCGCACATGCTCCGGAAGATCGAGTCCGGCTGCTCAAGAAGGACGTGGGGCGCGTCGTACTCCTTGATGAAGCCGCTATCGAGAACAAGAATCTTGTCGTAGTCAATGATGGATCTCAACCGATGCGCGACTTTTTTTCATATTTCTGTTAGCTGATACACTCCAGATACAATACAACAAAATAAGACTCACTCGTGAGAATTGTCGTCGCGGCAAACTCGCTGCGGATCGTTTCCTGGATCTGTGCGTCCGTGTTGTAGTCGATCGACGCGGTGGCCTCGTCCAGCAAGATGATCTTGGGCGCCTTGAGCAGCGACCGCGCAAGACACATGAGCTGGCGCTGGCCCTGGGACAAGTTGCCGCCGCCCTCCGTGACGGGGCTGTCGAGCCGGTAGAACACGTTCATCTCGCGGGACTCGCGCTCCGCGTCCGTCAATGTGATTACTGGGATGCTGTTGGATGCCGACGAGGAAGAGCCATCGGCGGCGGCGGCAGCGGACGTCGACGATGACGAGGCCGACGACGCGGACGGCTCGCCCGGGATCTCGTCAATAAGGTGAACGTGCTTGAGCGCGGTGTAGATCTGCCGGTCCGAGTACGCCGCGAACGGGTCGAGGTTCGACCTGACCGTGCCCGTGAACAGCGTCGGGTCCTGGGGAATGATCGTGAGCGCCGTGCGCAGGTCCTTCAGGCCGATGCTCGCGATGTCGATCCCGTCCACGACGATGCTGCCCTCGTCGGCCTCGAGGAATCGGAAGAACGCGGACGCGATCGTGGACTTGCCCGCGCCCGTGCGGCCGACGATGCCGATCTTCGAGCACGGCGTCACGTCGAAGCTGATGCCCTTGATCACCTGCGGCAGCTCGGGCGCGTACCGGAGCTTGAGGTCGGTCACGCTGATCGCGCCCTCCGACGGCCAGTTCTTCGGCGGCCGGTGGTGGGGCACGATGTCGGCCGCTTCCTGCTCGATCGTGAGGAACTCCTCGATGCGCTCGACCGAGTTCATGTTCATCTCGTTCGTCGCGTACAAGAGCACGACCCAGAACATGTTTTCCGTGAACGTGATCGCGTACGTCAGGATCAGACCGGCCAGGCCGGAGCTGATGCTGCCGCGCGAGACCATCACGAACACGCCGGCAAAGAACGAGACGAGACCGCCCGTGATGTCGGTCCGGATGCACATCCACCGGTTCAGCGCCCACATGAGCCAGTACGGCCGCGTGTTCGTGTCGACCATGTGCATGCTGTCGGCGATGAACTGGTGCTCGTAGCCGTACGCGCGGATGGTCGTGATGCCGACGAGCGTCTCGCCAAAGTGCTGGTAGATCGGCGACCGCGTCACGGACTGCATGCGCTTCAGCTCGCGCGAGGACTGCAGATAAAACATGTTGATCAGGAAGAAAATCGCGCTGATGAGAAGGCCGATGACCAGGAAGCTAGGCACAATCGCGCTAATAACACCGACAATGACGCAGACGGACAGGATCGAATGCACGAAGCCCTATTTGTCGGGTTAGCCGACAAGATGTCAATGAAAACAAAACACAATGGAAATAACATACAAGACCGTCAACGCCAACCTCGCGGTCAATGCTTTCGATATCCTTCGAGAAGCGGTTGATTATTCTGCCGACGGGCGTTGAATCGAAAAATCGCGGCTTGGCACGCATGACGGTGTTCAGCATCAAGTCAAACAGCTTCTTGGAAGCGTTCAGGGAGCCAACGTAGAACAATGCCTCTCGGAAAAAGGAAAGGATAATGTACACGATGGCAATCAGTCCGTAAATCACAAGATAGTAGCCCGGGCCCTTGGCGTCGGCCGCGTGGACGTATTCGCTCGCGACAGCAAAATCAGCGGTGGCCACGGCAGAATCCGAGAGCAAGGGCAGAATCACGTTGCGCACGCCTGCTTCGGGCGCAAGCTCAAAGAGCTGCGACACGGACAAATTCTCGGGAGAGGCCGCCGCGGCGGCGGTGACGGCGGTGACGGCCGCGGACGCCGCTGCCGGGTGGCCGAGGAAGAGCGACTCGACAGACGAAATCGCGGCCGACCAGACCTTGACCCACCACGACTGCGTAATGGCGCCCGCCTGATGCAGCACAAAGGCGAGAACAATGAGGCCCCAGTAGGTGGACCCGCCCATGGCCTTCACGTACTCGAGGTAAACACTGAATTTCACCATTCCGACCTGCTGGCCCTCTTCGGTCTTGCTCTTCTTGGCCTTCGAGACCTCTTTGGTCTCCTCTTGTCCGTCCACCGGCGTCGACGCGATGACTTCGATAGCGTCCTTGCTAGGCGCGTTCGCGGCTGCGGCGACGTTCGCCGACGACGCGACACGAGAGACCTCACGCGAGTTCTGGATGCTGTTGATCAGCAGCTCGTCCGAGCCGAGAATTCCAGAGCTGACGACGTCGGCCGGCACGCCCTGCGCCGTCACGCGTCCGCTGTCGAGCACGACGACGTGGTCGGCAAGCTGCAGCGTCAGCGCAACGTTGTGCGACACCAAGATGCAGGTTCGGCCCTTCATTAGCGGTCCCGTCAGACAATGCTCGTAGAGATAGAGCGCCGTGTGAGAGTCCACGGCCGACAGGCAATCGTCAAGAATCAAGTGGCGCGCGGGCGAGTACAACGCGCGCGCGAGCGAGATACGCTGCTTCTGTCCACCGGACAGGGAGATGCCCTTTTCACCAACCTGGGTCTGGTCGCCGGCCTCGAGGATTTCAAAGTCGCGGACGAGCGCGCACAGCTGCACGACGTACTTGTACCGCTTTTCGATGTACTTGTTGCCAAAAAGGATGTTGTCGCGCACGCTGCCGTTCAGAAGCCACGGCTGCTGTGCGCCGTACGCGACCGCGTCAACAAGCCCAGTGGCCTTGTTCACGGGACGCGTGTCGAGGAGGCTCGAGCCCGGGAGGAACACGCGGCCCTTTCTGAGATTCATCTCGCCGAGAAGAGCCATCAGCAAGGACGTCTTGCCCGCGCCGGTGGGCCCGACGATGACGGTCAGCTTTTCGGGCTGGAAAGTGATGTTCAAGTCCTGGAGCTTGAAGTCAAACGACGCCGGATTCTTGGCCCACGAAAACGAAGCGTTGCGGAAACCGATCAGCGGATCGCCGTGGCTGCGACGGGTGGTGCTGAGCTGCGAATACTTTTGCGTCTCCTCCTCGTCCAGAAACTTCTGGACACGGTCGACCGACGTGCTGGCTTCGATCACGTTCGTGATCATCTCGGCAAGGCGGTCCATGGGCGTGCGCATCAGATTAAACAGCGAGAGTGCCGAGAAGGCAACAGACGGCGTAAGCTCTTGCTTCGCGATAAGCGTATAAAATCCAAACGTGATGAAGGTGATGATGGTCGGGAAACCGAACCAGATCATTGCTGCAAACGCGAGAATGAGGAACCGCTTGCGCAGCTTGGCCAGTTCCTCGTTGCGCACCTCTTGGAGCGAATCAGTGAACCTGTCCTCCCAGGCAAAGAACTTGATGATCTTGATGCTCTGCAGGATTTCGTTTGTCTTTTGAATGCGGCGATCCGTGATGGCGAGAAGCTCCTTCTGGATTTTGCCAAACGTGCGCGAAAACTTGTAGTTGATCGGCAAGAGCGTGAGCATGCCCAAACTGCCGGCAATCGCACTTGGGCCGAGAGTCTGGTACAGCAAGACCATGGAAATGAAAATCATCATGGTACCTTTGATCAAGGGATTCATTCTCGCGAGCACCTCGGCGATCGAGAAGGCGTCGACGGCCATGAGATTGATCACGCGGCCGAGGTCGATCGCGTCGTCCTCAATCTGCGCCTTGTCCTTTGACTTTTTCTTTTTCCCGGCGTCGGACTGTTCTTCGTCGTCGCCAGCCTCGTCCGCGCTCTCGGCGCGTCCGGGCCCCTCGATGGAGACCTTGCGCTTCAAGGCCTTGGAGTAGAGCTCGGCGACGATGATGGCCCGCGAGCGCACGCAGACCTCTCGGAAGGTCCAGAGGGCCTGGGCGGAAAACATGGCGTTCACGATGGCAAAGACGAGGAGCAAGAAAACGTAGAGCCATGCCATGTGCGTCGGCTCTCGTTCGGGGTTCTCCAGGTGGCGGAGGATCTGGCGGACGAGGATGGTCGGCGTGAACGTGAAGATGGCGTACAGGACAGAAAAGCAAAAGCCGTAGATGAGCTTTGCGCGAAAGAACGTCAGGAGACCGTAGAGCATTGTTCCGCCGTTCTTGGCAGCCCGGTAGCCCGGCATGAGGAGCGCGGAGCGACAGTCGTCCTTGAGGTCCCAGACATCCTTCATCGTCAGCGGCTTCTTGTAGCCCCGCATGAGAAGGTTGTCTGCCCATGAAAACGTAACAGACTGCAGGATCGAGGCGTACGGCATGGGGTTCGCATCAAGACCGTCCTGAGTTTCGAGGTACGTGGGACGGTCTTTGACGGGAGACAGAATGGATATGATGAAGAGAGAAAAGTAGGCGACAAAGTCAAAGGTTGCAAACTTGGTCAACTGCGCGTCTTCGTGAACCATGGCCGAGCGGAAGTTGACGAGCGAGATCAAGAAGAGGGCGAAGTACAAGAACGCGACATGGATTCTCAGGCGAGGTGACTGGTATCGAACGGAGGGCGAGAGCCGGAGAACCGCAAGACCGAGAACGTACAATGCCAATACGACGCTCGAGAAGGACGAATGCTCGAGCTTGATGCGCTCTGACCTGAACGCGGGGTACTGGGCGACGTAGATGCCGAGCAGCAAAAGGACGTGAACCGCAGCGAGAGCGACGGCGATGACGAGCTCGAGAACGGACCTGAAGCGGCGGGTGTGGGTCGCGTCCAGGACGAACGTCTCGGGGGCGTCGTTGGCGGCGTGCTCGGTCGCGTGGCCTTCGACGCGCGTGCGCGGCGCGATGTCGAGGGCCTCGTCCTCGACGTCGCGCAGGTCGCGCAGGTCCGCCTCGGAGAGGTCGGAGTCAATCTCGGTGTAGTCCGCGCCGGCGTCCTGGGTTCTGAGACGGTATATCGGCTCGGGGTTCTCGTCGCCGATGTCGACGATTTCGCCGCCGCTGGTCGGCAGGCGGGAGTACTGCGCGCGGCTGAACCACTTCGTTCGCAGAACCTTTGGAAGGCGGAGGGTGCTCGAGAGGAACAGACCGATTAGGGAGACGAGCACGGCGAGAATGGGATAGAGGTTGTGGAAGTATCTGGCGGCATCAATTGCGTTAGCAAAACCCGGCGACGACAAGAAGCGCTCTTTGAGCTCGGCATTACTGGGAGCAGACACCTTTCCCGGATGCAGGAGTTGAAGTCGTCGACGTCCCACGACGGGGACGGACAAAACAATTGCGTCATTTCTCAGACAGTCAGTGACAATGTGCCGGTGGAGAGCCGGTCCTGGGGAGGTTGCAAGTGACGGGAACAAAAAAAAAAAAGAAACGGAAACCGGAGAAGCAGGCAGGGACGAGCACGATATGTCCAATGTCAAGTCAAGTCAGATGCAGCACCCACACGCAAGCATTGGCGTGGCCTGGAGGAGTTCTTCGGACGGGAGGACGAGCGAGGGAGCACTTGCAGAGGAACGGGCGAGATAGACCTGTTAAAGCGCCGCCGGCGGAGGAGCGAGAGTCATAGATTAGAGCCAGCTCTTGTCGAGGGTGTCCAGGACCGTCGTGTTTGTGTGCTGCAGGTTCGCGATGCGCGTCACTTGAAATCTAAAGCGCACAACCAACGGAGTTAAACTGATACTTCTGTTTCCTTTTCAGAGCGAGAAATTACGCGCAGCGCGGCGGCGATGGCGTCACATGACGGCGCTAGCCGCACCCGGCAGGCGGCCTGCCCGATCGGGCTTCGCCCAGCCCTGATCTCCGGCCGCGGGCGTCGTGCGGCGCAGCGCTATCGGCGGAAGTTCCGCCTCCCAAGCACACCGTGCTATCCCCGGAAACCCCCGGAAAAAGAGCAGTCTCCCTCAGCTGCAGTGCGCCGCCCGACCCGCTGTGGTGCATATCATGAGTGTAGATAGAACCAGCATCACCGAGGCCATCGTCGTCGCAACATGCCCGCTTCTTCCAGACGTGGGACGGGCAGTCCGCACGTCGTCCTCGGGCAGCAGCAAAAGAGCTGGGGAAATATCATGTACCCTAGCCCGATGCCTTCGGATCCATCGCCTAGTTAGTTCGCATCGTAATTCTGCTTTGGACCGCTCCTCATTCGACCAGGTTTCAAATCCAAAGATATTACTAGTTTGCGGCATACTGCGCATCTGCGAGCTATATATTCATACGTTTTGTATTTGCCAAATAAAACCGAAACACAAGACTACCAAACTACGGCTGCCGAACTGGATTAGAACAATGCAACTAGACTCGAGGCACATCACATCGTTCTATGCAAAAACTAAACAAAAGAAAAGACCAAACAGCTCAAAACATAAGCCAGCTCTATATATCCACACAAAAATCATAACAGTTGGAAAACCAAAAAAAAAAAAAAAGACATAAATTAGGACTGTGCTGCTATGAGGGAAGAGCAGTTTGCAACATGATGACACACCACTTCAAGCGCACTAGTCCGGTGGATGCTCTTATCCAAAAACCAGCATAAACGTTACTTTTTCTTTTTTGTTTTCCGCGCAGCCGTCGCTGCTCTTACAACATGTACTTGAACTTCTGCAGCTTCTTCCTCGCCACCAGCTTCGCGCCGCTCTTGAGAATGCTGTCGACGGTGCTTTCGTCGTCCAAGATGTCGATGCCGAAGCCATGGACCTCGCGCAGCTGGCGCGCCTCGGCCGACGAAATCAGCTCGTACCGCGTCACGTCCTCGTCTTTTTCCTCGTCCTCGTCCTCAAAGTCCGAGTACGCGTCGGCGCCGTCGTCCACGAAGCTCGGCACGGACGGCGTGCTGTCGTCGTTCAGCAGCCGGTAGGCCTCGTCCTTGAAGCTCTGCGCGTTCAGCTTCGCGAGGTGGCGCCGCAGCGCGATTGCCAGGATCGCGACGGTCAGCATGGCGACGAAGCAGATGAACATGCCGTGCTCGTAGTACGGCGCATCCGTCTCAGGGTAGAGACGGGTGCCGATCAGTGGGCCGAACTGGCCGATCGTGTTGAGCATGACCATGCCGGTGCCCTTGCTCGACTCGGACGACTGGTTGTTGACGGTCCATGCGATGACGATGGTCACAACAGAAAAGAAGCCCGACGCGACGAAGAAGATGGCGCAGTAGCGCGTGAACGTGTCGCGCGAGACGGCCAGGACCAGGTATCCCGTCGCGGCCAAGGACGCGTGGAAGACGATGTACTCGGCCCGCGACTTGTTCTTGTCGGACAGGTACGCCGTGATGATGACGACACAAAACGCGACAAGATACGGCGGAACGGAGAGACCCTGTGCGGCGATAGAGTCGTAGCCCATGCTGCAATGACTGGTCAGTCATCTCATTCAGTATTGAAAAAAAACATCACAAGTAGAAACTCACTCTCGCAAGATCAAAGGCAAGAAAACCGGCAGGGACGCGTAAGCAATATTTGCAAGGAAAAACATCGCCTAAATATCGAATTGTAAGCATCTACCCAAACCAAAAGAAATGAGTAGAGAAAACGAAGAATGACATACTGCAGTGACGTAGACCTTGGGATCTTGCAGCACCTCGATGGCCTCATCCCACTTCAATCCGTGCGAGCGCGAGTGGCCGACCTGTTCGCCCTCCAGCTCCACCCTGCGTCTATACCGCGCACGCACAATGATCTTGTCCTTCAGTTCGAGGAAGTACGCCGAGGCGGGCCGGTCCGGGAGATAGTTCCAGACGACGCAGGCCATGAGCATGCAAGGGATGCCCTCGACGAAGAGCAAGACCCGCCAGGAGTCAATTGGCGTATGGTCGGCCAGGCCCGTGATTATGTACGCAATGATGCCCGCAAAGGCCGTGGACAGCGGCGCCGCGGACATGAAGATGCCGGTGCGGAAGCACATTTCCTTGCGCATGTAGAAAAACGAGAGATACATGGGCACGCCGGGCCCAAAGCTCGCCTCACCGATGCCGAGCAAAAACCGCAGGACAAGAAGCGTCCAGTAATTGAAAACGACGGACTGCAGGGACGCAACAAAGCCCCAGAAAAAGAGACACATGGTCACGTAGATGTGCGCCGGCACGACGTTCCACAGAAACCCTACCCACTCGAAGCCGATGTACGAAATGTAAAACGCCGTGAGCAGCCAGTCAAACTGGTTGGACGTGAGGTTGAAGGACTCCTGCAGTCCGGCAATGCGGGCATTGCCAATGTTGGAGCGGTCGAGGAAGGCGAGGATGAAGAGCACCGTGATAAGCGGCATCATGTTGCGGTCGAGCTTGCGCAACACATGGTGCTCCTCGGACTTTGTGAACCGCAGGATAATACGTTTCTGCAGGCCGTCGGCGTTCACGGAGAGCACGCGGGAGAGGGAAGAGCGGCGGGACGAGGACATGGCGGGCGGTGGGTGGTTGTTGTTGCTGCTCGCTGGTGCTGATGCTGATTGCGCTGCTTCGGCCCGATAGGGAGCGGACGAGAGGTCGTGGCGCTGCTGCAAGTGAAGGACACGAGCGCCAAACGGGTGTGCCTAACGGGACGATGGTCGGGCGTTAGAAGAAGACAATTGCCCTTGCACACGCTCCACTCGAGTAGTTGCGGGAGAAAGAGGGACGGGAAAGGAGTTGTTGCTGGCCTGGGGATGGGAAAAAGCGAGTGGTGGCCACGATGGCCTATTAACCGGTCCCGGAGAACAAGATAAAGGATTTCAACTAGCACTATTCCTGGGGCATATTGCACCTGGCGCTTAAGGCCGCACGCACGCATGCGAGTTCGCGATACCCGCACCAGATTACTGGCAGCGGTCTTTTGGTGCCAGCGGCCCCGTTAGCGTTCGCGCCACTCCCGACGCGGTTTAGTGCGGCAGTCGTGCACGTGACGGCGGCCTCCCAACCACCAACTTCACCAACTTCCTCCCCCTTCTCGCCTCCTCCTGCCATGACACGCTCTTAGGTCTATAAACCGGAGAGACGGCTATCGTCGGATCTGACATCAATGCACCTGCGTTGCTGGTACTCAATTGTCTCTGGTGGTCAAGGCCGGTTACGCCTGCCGGGTTTTGACCTTCAATATTACAGATCAGATCTGAGAGGGCCAGGGCCGTCTCTTTATCAGATCCTGATCTGGCAAAGAACATTATATGTATCCCGTATATACATACTGCCTGTGTCCTATACTAGTCTACGTGGACGCTCTGAACTCGTGACAGAGCAATGCAGTCGGCGAATTGGGCAGCAGGCCCATGGCTCGACACCTTGTGAATCGAGGGCACAAGGAGAGAGGTTAATGTGTGCCAACGCCGACCTCAACCAAACAGCAGCAGCACCGGTATTGGAACTAGACAGTGCCACCAGTCTTCTTCTTTTCCCTGCTCGAATGCACTAGTAGTCGTTGACCGCCGTCATGACCGCTATGACGAATCACCGCGAACAGAGCGGATTAGTTATCCTCGCTGATTATTAGTTAATTGCCGAGGTGGCGACCACTGCAGGACAATTTGTAATGCGTGCAGAGGGCTCGCTGCCCCAACCCTGGCAGGCACTGCTCGTCTTCACCATCGTCGTCATCGCCATCACCAGCGCCATCACCAGCACCGCCAGCACCATTCCACATAAAAGGACTCCGGGTTTCTCTCTGCAACACCGGCAAGTACTCTACTCAGCAACTCGTCAAGCTGTCCGCGCCAACTCTCTCGCTCAGGCTCCTCCGGTCTCGCTCGTGCCTTGCTGGAACCAGCCGCTTATCGCCGTTCCTCCACAATCGCCCTCCCGCCGTCTCCAAGCTGGGTTCCCTCTTCTCGTCCCCGTACTCGTCCGCCGCCGCAGAGTCGCCCGAAATGGCTTCAAAATTCCAAAACCAGGTCAGCGAGCTCGTGAGCTCGAACCCGATCGTTGTCTTTAGCAAGTCGTATGTCTCCTTGGGAATGGGCGATAGGAATGTCATGCTGACACCACGTCTTATCGCACAATAGGTGGTGCCCATACTGCAAGGCTGCCAAGACGACTCTCGACCAAGAAGACGTCGAACACACTGACGTCGAACTCGACAAGCTCGGTATGTTTTGCTGTTGTGCTGGGTTGCATGAGCGTTTCTAACCATTCACAGACATCGGCGATGCCATCCAGAGCGCCATCTACCAGCTCACGAGCCAGCGAACCGTCCCCGCCATCTGGATTGGCGGCAAGTTCATCGGCGGTATGTCTGCCCCTTGTCATTCTCTTTCGTGCACTCAGTTTGACTAACGCGGTTCTACTCCTCCAGGCAACTCGGATCTCCAGACCCTGAAGCGAAGCGGTCAGCTCAAGGGTCTTTTGAAGGAGGCTTACCCTTCCAAGTTTTAGAATTCCTTGTTATTTTGTTCTTGGGTCTTTCTGTTTCAAGTTGAATCACCGATGGGTGTGCATTTGTGGCATTGGGAGTAGAAAGCTAGTTTGATTGAGAAATACACGATATGCTATGAACCTATATACATTCGTCCGCAATGGTCTATATGGCCTTTGAAAACACTGTCCGCACCTGTGTGCATTTGTGGCATTTGGCTGTAGAGAGGGAGTCTAATTGAGAGATATACAACGTGACATGAATCTATATACAATCGGCACAAGCAACCGCCTATATGACCTTTGCAACGCTGTCCACCAGCGTGACGCGCGCCTGCTCGCTGGCCGCATTTGGGCCGGCGAGGTAGTGCAGGAACAATGCCTTGACCACGTTCTTATCCGTGACCATCCCCAGGACCTCCTTGCCCTCGGCCGCCTTGGGTGCGTACGTGCACCGGAGAGCGCCGTCGCCGCCGACGACGAGGAGCAGCTCGCCGTTCTTGGGCACGGTCAGCCGGCGGCCGAACGCGGCGCGGACCTCGGCCACGCCCGCGCCGGTGTCGACCTCGGCGCCGTCGCCGAACGCGGCCGCGTGGGCCTTCACGCTCGCGAGGATCGACCGCACGAGGCCGTCGCGCAGGTGGGCAAAGTCGGTGTTGCGCACGGGCACGATGCGCAGCGCGAACCGCGTGTTGGCGTCGAGCAGGTCCGTGAAGATCTCCGTGCCGGTGGTCGTGTCCAGCGCGGCGGCCGCGGCGGACGTGGTCGGCGATGTCCTGGCCGAGATGGACGCGAGCACGGCCGGGAGGTCGTCTTTGGCGACGTAGATGCCGACTGCAGAGACGTGATCAGCCCACGCATGTTCAACCAACCGCCACAGTAAACCACAACACAACGCAACACATACCGGCGTAGACGTGAACCCGCAGGAACGAGACCGTCCGCACCCCGAGCCCGAGCAGCCAGTACTCGGTCCCGTCGACCGTCACGCGGCGCAGGAACGGATCCACGGACGTGTCCGGCTTCCACGTCTCCTCCGGGAACAGCGCCCGGTACGCGGGCTCGACCGCCGTGAGCGCGGTCTCGAGCCGGACCGCGCCCGCGGTCGTGTGGCTGTACCACGCGCCGAGCGCGACGGCCGACGCGGCCGCGACGTATGTCTGCAGCCGGCGCGACCGGGCTGCCGCTGCCGCCGAAACCGATGAAGACGACGAGGCCGAAAAGAAGGTGCGCGACGTCTGAACCCGGCTGCCGCTGCGTGCGGACGGCCGAGATCCGGACAGCACGCCCCGGAGGAACGAGAATGCGCGTCTCGAGCTCATTGTGTGGCAGGTGTGCAAGCTTGCGAAAAGTTGGTGGTCGAGGTTTGAACACGATTCATCATGCCATATTTTGAGTGAGCAAAATTAGCCCATCCCGCGCAATTGACGACGCATCTACGAAAACACCGTCTATATGTGTTGAGCAGCCCATGACGAATGAAAAGTACGTTTTACATTTTATATACAAAAATATTTGCCCGGCACCTATACAGTTGGCTCCTCAGTCGCCGCCGCAGCCTCGCCTTCCTTGACGTCCCCGCCCTCCAGCTGCTTTCTCCTGCCCTCGAGCGTGAAGTACAAGGACGTGGACGCGCTCTGCAGAGTACTCACGAGACCGCCGCCGCGGAGCGCCTCGAGCACGCCGAGAAGCTCTGCCCGGAGCTGGGACATGTCGCCGAGCTTCTTGATCACGTTCGCGTCCTCGCGAGTGACGAGCCGGCCGTCGATCGACGCGCCGACGAGGATCATCCGGCCGGCGCTCCGCTCGATGATGTCGATCGCCTTTGCCATCTGCGCCGGCTGGAGCTCGTCGAGCCCGATGACCGCGGTCGGCCCCGCGAAGAGCCGCTCGAGCGGGTTCTTCCGCCACCGGTACTTGTGGTGGGCCGCCCAACTCGCCGGGTCTTCCGCCTCGATACTGCGGAGCGTGACCTTGAAGATGCTGTTTTTGACGACGGTGAAGTGCACGCCGGCCTGCGAGAACTGGCCCCGGATGTTGAACATGTCGGCCGTGGTCAGGTTGTTGTGCTGCACGACGAGCAGGACGGGCTGGTTTCTCAGGAGGTACGTGTACCGGTCGACGAGGTATGTCTTGCGCGAACCAATGTCCTTGACGGTGTCGCGCGTGCCGGCTGGCGGGCGGCTTCGCTCTGGCTTGTTTGTGGGGACGGCGGTGCTGTAGGTGGCATGGCATCGGAAGGCCGGCGACGAGAACGCTGGCCGCAGCAGCAGTGCGGCCGTGGCCAGCGTCCGGCCCGCGGCCAACGTCCGCCCAAAAAGCAGATCCAGCATCGTTCGAGGGCGCCTGGCAGTGACTCTAAGGCGGGCAATTGCGGGTGTTTAGGACGAACTTGCTTGACCAACTCTGAAAGGAAAAGTTTGTGGACTGTCGAGGAGCGCGAAGTTTACGTCGGTACAAGCACCGCGTTTTCGGCCCCTGGAAACACTCAGATCCTCGCGAACATCTCAATCACCGACTCACTCTGCTTCTCGAGGCGTCCGAAGCCAACGGACAACGACGACGACCCTCCCGCCGCCATGGCCTCGCAACTAGCACCGTACCTGCGCACGCTCACGAGCGCGAACCCGATATTCACCGAGACCGACCTGCGGACGTGCCTGCACCTCATCTTCACGACAGACGTGCCCGACGTCCAGACCGCCGCCTTCCTCGGCGTGCTCCGCGCGCGCGGGCTCGACGCGGACCCGCGCATCATCGCCGCCGCGGCCGAGACGATGCGCGAGTTTGCGCTCAAGGTCGACGTGGACGAGAACGGGTACGTCGACGTCGTCGGCACGGGCGGCGACGGCAAGAACACGTTCAACGTCTCGACCACGTCGGGCCTGGTTGCCGCCGGGTTCGGCTTGAACATCTGCAAAGTGAGGCATTGCTCTCTCTTCCTTTTCCTTTTCAGCATTTGGCTAATGTGGAAAAAAAAACAAACAGCACGGCAACAGGGCGTCGACGTCGACGTCCGGCGCGGCGGACGTGCTCGCATCGCTCGGGGCCTCGATCCAGTCCGTGACCCCGTTCACGGCGCCCGAGGTGCTCGCCGAGTCGCCGTTCGTGTTTCTGTTTGCGCAGGTGTACCACCCGATCTTTGGCAAGATCGCGCCGCTGCGCAAGGCGCTCGGCTTCCCGACCATCTTCAACGTGCTCGGCCCGCTGCTGAACCCGGCGCCGATCACGACCCGCATCATCGGCGTGAACTCGCCCGAGCTCGGCGCGATCTTTGCCCGGGCCGCGATCCTGCTCGACGCCAAGGCCGGCACGCGCACGTCGACCATGATCGTCTGGGGCGAGGAGGGCCTCGACGAGATCTCGCCGGCCGGGCGCACGCGGACGTGGACCGTCGCGCCGGGCGCGACGGACGTGGTCGAGGGCGTGCTCACGCCTGATGACTTTGGCGTCCCGCCGCACACGCTCGAGGAGGTCGGGTCCGGCACGGCGGAGGAGAACGCGGACGTCGTGCGGCGGCTCGTCGCCGGCGAGCTGCCGGACGGCCACGCCGTGCAGGACTGGGTCCTCATCAACGCGGCCGCGCTCGCGGTCGTGGCCGGCAAGGCCACGTCGTGGAAGGACGGCGTCGCGCTTGCGCGGGACGCGATCCGGAGCGGCGGCGCGCAGAAGGCGCTCGACGCGTTCGTGGGCGCGACGCAGCGGGCCAAGGCGGCGATTGAAGCCCAGGCAGTGCCCGAGTAGAGGGCGTCTGTTTTTTTTTTGTATATTAAAAGTTTTTGTACATTTTAATTCGTAAAATCTAGAGGGTCATCCATCATATCTGCGTCTTTTTGTCGATAATACCGTGTGAGTCACAGGCAGAGCAGAGACACACGAAGAGTCGCGCAAGGTCAATTTCAAATATCATTAAATATCAGCTGCCACAAAGCTATGTTAACTATGATTTAACACTGTGCCTGCTTATATAAACTAGTTGCAAACCTGGCAAGCTATATGGCATGGGAGCATATGCGTTCAAGAGTCTGGGTGAAATATTTGTCATGTCGACGGCCGGGTTACGGCTACACGGCAGATCACCAAACGGAAGGCCAACGAGCCCGTGAAGGGCTCCTCGTCATTAGCCGGCTAGAAGTGATATTCAAATGGAAAGAAAACTGAAGGCTCAGTTATGTACTGCATGGGACAATGACGAAAGGTCTGCGCGCTGTGCAAGACGGCCGCGGCATGGTCGTTGTTTTCTACGTCCTATACATCCGTGCGACCTCACGTTGCCGGCCAAGACCAACGTGTTACAGGAAAAAAATTCATAATTCAAGGCCTTTATTAAACGAGCTAAGCACTACGGAAAAGAAATGGCGAGAAAATGAATAGAAGACGACAGTGCAAACACACCAACCGCCACAGCCAAAAGGCGCCCGATCGACGCTTGCCAGACGACCGCCAGACTCACGAGCTCAGCGCAAACCACCACCACACAGAGTAAGAGGCGAGTGAAATTTTCCAAAAATTCCCCACGCGTCCCAGAGGGACACGCGGGAGCGGTCAAGGTTAAAGTTTTCAACCAGCAAATACACAATCTCGGACGAATCCTCACTGATATGCGTAATGCCCTAGCATAAGGATGCGGGAGGAAAAAGGGTGGAAGGGGGCCGGCCGGTTTTATAGACGCCGGGGCTGTGGCTGGGGTGGCGGTGCAGGCTGTTGCCGTAGAGACGTAACCCTAACTTGTGGCTGGCACGTCTGTGATTAGGGCTTCATATTGGTGTCTAAGACTACATGTAATATATACGGAAAGTAGTTATGCAATATTCTGTAGACCGAATAATATTACAACGATAAAATAAAAAGAGCAAATCCAACGTCTAGTTCAAGATACTAAATAAAAAATAAAGAAAAAAATCACGCCTTGCGGACACTGCTGTCGACGGCCTTGGCAAAGTACTCGACATTGTTGCTGTTCAGGCCCGCCATCGAAATCCGGCCGTTGCCGGTCAGG
The DNA here is from genome assembly GCA_030556275.1 of Lipomyces sp. NRRL Y-27488. Classification (NCBI taxonomy): domain Eukaryota; kingdom Fungi; phylum Ascomycota; class Lipomycetes; order Lipomycetales; family Lipomycetaceae; genus Lipomyces; species Lipomyces sp. NRRL Y-27488. The sequence goes on along the minus strand of JAKTPS010000110.1, from coordinate 13,299 downwards.
TAGATGTGAAACTCCTTCGTCATGACGGCGACCTGGGGCGGGGTCAGGCCCGTGAAGGAAAACATGCCGATCTGGTCGACGATGTGGTTCCAGGTGCCCGGGGTGCCGAGCTCGATGAGCTTGTTGTAGAGCGCCGCGCGCATGTCGTTGATGCGGCCGGCCATCGTCTTGAGGTCGTTCGCCCACTCGGCAAAGAGCGCGGGGTCGTTGAGGACCTTGGACACGATGCGGGCGCCGTACGCGGGCGGGCTCGAGATCTCGGACCGCTGGAGGACGGCGAGCTGGGACTTGACCGCGACGGACACGTCCGCGGTGGCCGAGACGACCTGGAGGGCGCCGGCGCGCTCGCCGTAGAGGCCAAAGTTCTTGGCGAAGGACTGGCAGACGAGGAGCTCGAGGCCCTGGGAGAGGAAGTAGCGGACGGCCCAGGCGTCGCGGTCGAGGTCGCCCGAGGCGAAGCCCTGGTAGGCGCAGTCAAAGAAGGGGAAGAGGCCCTTGCGGACAAAGATCTCGGCGAGCTGCTTCCACTGGTCGCGGGTCGGGTCGACGCCGGTCGGGTTGTGGGCGCAGGCGTGGAGGAGGATGATCGAGCCCGGCTCGGCGGTCTCGAGCGTGGCGACGAAGCCGGCAAAGTCGAGCCCGAGCGTCTTCTTGTCAAAGTACGGGTACTCCTTGACGACGAGGCCGACGTTGGCAAAGATCTGCTTGTGGTTCGTCCAGGTCGGGTTGGAGATGTACATGGTGGTCGGGCCGACCTTGTTCGTCGGCGGGTAGCGGGCGAGGAAGAGCGCGCCGAGGTGGTTCGCGCCCGTGCCGGAGATGGTCTGAACCGACGCGACGCGGCCGGTCTTGATGGCGTCCGCGTCGGCGCCGAGGACGAGCTTGGCGGCGGCGGCGGTGAACTCGGGCAGGCCCGTGATGGGCAGGTACTCGTGGTTGGTCTGGGGGTCCTCGGTGATGAGCGCGTCGACCTTGGCGACGACGGGCAGGATCCAGGGCTTGCCGGAGTTGTCGCGGTAGGCGCCGACGGAGACGTCAACCTTTGTGGGCGAGGGGTCGGCCTTGTAGGCGGCGAGGACGCCGAAGAGGGGGTCGGCCGGGGCGACGGGCACGTCGTAGACGGAGGGCGACATGGTGGATGTGGTGGATGTGGTGGATGAGGCGGGGCGAGTTGGATCAGGCAGCGACCGGCGCGTGCAATTGGCGGCAGACGGAGGGGAGGTAGAACCTAAGAGGAGACCGGGGAGGACTTTGAGAGAGAACGGGGGGGCGTGGGGAATAAGAAGAAGAGAGAAAGGGAAGAAGGGAAGAAGGGAAGAAGGAGACGGGATGGCGGAGACGATAGCAGCTTTATAAACCCGAATGGAGCCAAGCGCGCTTTTCTGCTCCAAAAGGGCAGCCGCCCCGCCATAACCATCGCCCCCTTTGGATTATGAGTCTGCTGTAATTCCCACGCAATTGCACGGCGGGTTTTAGTCATTTTCTGCGCTTTGCGCTGCGAGTTGCCTGCTGCTGGTCTGGCTGGACGGACAATCACGGCCATGGCTGGGCGTGGAGCACCACCACCACCACTATGATGCTATGACTGCCATGTACTGCATACAGTCCTGCTCCGACTAATCCGAACAGCAACCAGCAGCACAGCATATTCTCATATTAGCAACACCGGCGCAGCGGCACTTTCTGTTTCCCCAGCCAATATGCAACCCCGCATCGGCCCCAGCCAAAACTTCCTCCTCGGGTCCCCTGCGCCGAGCACAGTTACCCTCCCCGGCTCCTTCCGCCCGCGCGTGCGCCCGTCCCCGCTTTAGTCTGCCCGGGCACCCGTGCTCCTGCTGGCGCTAAACCGGGCACGCGCGTCCGCCGGAACGGGAGCGGCAGCCGCACCCGCCATAAAGCCGTCCCGTGACTCTCGCGAGTTTGCCCGAGAAGTGGATCACACGCTGATCCCGGACACGCGCACGGCGTGATCGCCCGCACGCACTCAGCCAGAGCAGTTCACTGCCGCGGTCCGCTGAGAAGGCTCGTCCTCCGCCAACCAATTAGTCAACAGATATACAACAATTAATCACATCCTCCGTCTTGGTTCTCACGAGCCGCCGGAATGGGGCTCAGGGTCTGAAGGGCCCCAGGGTCCCAGCCGCTGGTCTCGTGCTCCGGTGGCCGTCCAACACATAGACCGCCCAAATAGATATCGCCGAAACTCATGATGGAATTAGCTGTTAACACGTCCGATCCCTCATGGCGTTGTATGTATGTATGTACTGTACTGTTTTTAAACTTCTTCCTGTAATTGCACTTCTGCTTCTCTATCCGGCATTGCTTTCGACGCTTATGATATGATTGGAAATGCCCCCACTTGAGCACTCCAAGTGGCGGACCGTGAAAGCCTCTGTAAGGAAATGTCTTGCCATTGCATCGACCAGATTGTACGCAATTCGAAAAGACAGGCCGAGTGACAAGCCAATGGTGCGCTTTTTCAACCTACGTCCTTTGTTTATTTTTGCACTTTGTCTTTGTTTGCTGGCACTCTCCATGACGGCATGGGCGAGATATTTTTCTTTGGCGGATGAACACCGCTTATCTGATCGGTTAGGGTTTTTCCGGTTATCAGATCCGAAGCCCTAGTGTTCTCGCACCAACGCCACCGGCCTGGTCACTGTTTTCCGGGATTAACACGATCAGACACACCATCCTGGCTCAAACGAAGGCCGCTCTTACGGAGGCTAATATCTAATGATATGTGTAGAGAATTGCCATACGCAAAGCAGCTTGTGCATACGTAATCTCTAGCGGAGCGGCCAGCGGAGTTTACTCCGTTCAGGGCCATTTTTGGCAGCACCGTGCCAGATTGTCCGTTATCCCCGGAAGCTTACCCGCTTCATTGTTTTCCTCCCGCGGAACGGAAAGCCACCGGTCATCATATCATATCATACATATATAAGATATCCACACCGACCGCCGCCCCCCGTCGCGCGAACGGCAGCACTTCCTCTCAAAAATGGGCTTTCTCTCGTCCCTCAAGAGCCTGCGCGGCGGCGTGGCCGAGCCCGTCGTCGACCTGCCCGTCGTGCCCGAAGACGGCTGCGCCCTCGAGTGCGACACCTGCACGGCCAAGTTCCCGGGCTCGCTCAAGTTCGACGACAGCCCGCTCTGGGGCTCGGTCGGCCCCTGGCGCATGCACCTGCTCGTCGCCACCGGCAAGAGCGACTGGACCCACGCGGCCGAGGACGAGCCCGGCTCGCTGGCGCGCAAGCTCGCCGCGTGGACGCCGGCCGCGAAGGACGTCGGCAACATCAAGGTCTCCAACTCGTCCCTGGATCCGCCGCCCGGGTATTTCGAGGCGGACGACATCGCCAACAGGCCGTCGAACTTGCTCATGCTGCCGTCCATGATCGAGGCCACAAACGTGGCCATGGACAAGGCGACCGAGGTCGCCGACGCGCTCTCCCTCCTCCACGTGTCCACAAAGGACGACGACGAAACCACCACCATTCCCGCCGACATCACCGGCGCGACCATCAAACACCGCGGCCACGCCGCAGTCATCCTCCTGTGCTCCCACCGCACGCGCGACAAGCGCTGCGGCGTGACCGCCCCGATCCTGCGCAAGGAACTCGAGCACCACCTGCGCGAGCACGAGCTCTACCGCGACGCCAGCGACGACCGGCCCGGCGGCGTGCCCATATACTACGTCTCCCACGTCGGCGGCCACAAGTTCGCCGGCAACGTCATCATCTACCGGGCGAACGGCGACGGCATCTGGATGGGCCGGGTCGAGCCCAAGCACTGCAAGGCCATCGTCGAGGAGACAGTCATCAACGGCCGCGTATACCCGTCAAAGCTTCGTGGCGCATTCAAGTCGGACTGGTAACATGCGGAAAACTAATAACAAGGGCACACTTCACACATTATATATTATAGATGGGAAATATAGATAGGAAATACAATAATTAGCAAAAAAAATCTCATTTGTCTCTATAGTGACAACATAGCAATGACTTGACTCCTGTTTTAACTCCTCCCTACTAGTCCTCAACACAGCACCATCATTAAGCAACACAAATCGACCTCTTCTCATAATGCAAATGGTTTTTTTTTCTCTCTTCAAGCAAACGATGCAACACAGAACGCGCAAAGCCTCCACAGAAAGCACGCGACTACAGCTGCTTCTGCTCGCGCTCGAGCTCGAGCTCGCGATACTCGATCGCCTTGCGCCTGCTCCACTTCAGCAGGATCGATCCGAACCGCCACGACTCAAACTCGGGCCAGAGGCAGTCGACGAACTCGATCGTGCAGTCCTGGTGCGACTGCCAGAGCATGAAGTCCGACAGGCGCTCGACGCCGGACGTGCGGATGAGAATGTCCAGCGGCGGGCAGTCCTTGGTGAACATGTGCTGCTCGAGCATGTGCTCGTCGATCGTGGCCGGGTCCAGCTCGTGTTTCTCCGACAGCTCCACAATCTCGCGCATCGACGTCGCAATGTCGTCCCGAGACGTGTAAGGGAAGCAGATATTCAATATCGCACTGGTCTCTTTTTGTCAGCACCCGGGAGGTAGCTTCCCAACGCAAAACCTCTGGGCAGACTTACGTCGTGTTACCCTTCGTCATCTCGGTCGACTTGTCGATTGCCGCCAAAACGTCGGCCGGAATCATGCTGCGCTGGCCAAGCACGCGGATGGAAATGCCAAACCGGTCCGCCAGGTCGCCGTGATGGATAATCTGCAGCAGCTTGGCCCGCGCAATCTCCATCAGCGCGTCAACCTCGACCGCAGGACGCTTGAAGTTCTCAATCGAAAACGCGTAGACGGTGACCACTTTAATGCCAACCTGGTAGCACATTTCAAGAATCTAGATAAACGCCCCGTCAAGTCAGCGTCAGGTCGACACAAAATTATTAATGCAAGCTGATTGCCACGACGCGGCAATACACGTACATGCGCAAGACTCTCAAAGCCAGCCGAGTGGCCCTCGCGGACCTCAAGCTTGCGGCGCCGCGCAAACCGCCGGTTGCCGTCCATCACAAACGCGACATGCTGCGGAACAGGGCCGGTCTTGAGAATCGACATGAAGAGGTCCTGCGACCACGAGAGCACGTACTGCATCAGCGGGAACGTGCGAATCCACGAGCCCACTGCCATTGCGCTAATACGATAAGTGCAATTGCAGAACAAAGATATAAAAAAGGTAAAGGAGGTAATCAAGAAAAGAGATGAGAAACCGGCTTTATATGATTGAATCCCCTGGAGTTGCAAGTCAAGAGTCGCGGCGATGATGTGTCTTTTCCGACTATGAGCCTCAAGCGTCGCGCGGTTTATGGTTCACGGCCCCTGAATTCTCACTCAATCTCAAAGTTAAAATTGCCCTCCTCCTCGAACACTTCACATCCTACTCTCGGCCTTCGTGGAACCATTTAGCAACACCATTGCCGTCTGTCCCCGGTAAATGGGCCTCACTAGCCGCATCGTGCTGCTTCCCGCATTGCGGAACGCGGTCATTGCTTCAATATGCTTTAAAATTCTGCTATTTCCCGCATAGTTAGTCTAGTCTCTCCATTTTGATTTTAGCTCCTCCTCGAAGGTACTGACTTGCGAATGCACTATGCAGCAGATCTACGGACTTTGAAGTCCACCGGAATTGGCTTGCCGTAACGCACTCGCTGCCATTGAGTCAGTGGTACTATGAGGTACGATGTCTGTCCGTCCTATTCCAATGCCTATGTCCTCATACTTATACTTCTTCCAGGATACCTCTGAATGGACTCTCGACTATCCCCCATTCTTTGCCTATTTCGAGTGGTTTCTGTCTCAATTCGCTAAATATGTCGATCCTCAAATGCTTGTTATCAAAAACCTAAACTACGCCAGCACCGCGACAGTATACTTCCAGCGGTCGTCCGTCATCTTGTCCGAACTCGTGCTTGTCTATGCGCTCCAGAGCTACGTGAAGCTGTATCCCGAAAACGAACGATCAAAGGCATATGCGATTGCAATGTCGATATTCTTCTCGCCGGGGCTGCTTATTATTGATCACATTCACTTCCAGTATAATGGCATGCTGTTCGGCATTCTCGTGTTTTCGTTGGTGAAGCTCAAGAAGGGTCAGAATTTGGCTGCCGCGGTCCTGTTTGCTGTCTTGTTGTGCTTCAAGCACATTTTCTTGTATCTTGCGCCCGCGTACTTTGTCTATTTGCTCAGGGTCTACTGTCTAAACTTTAGTGCCTTCCAAACGTCCGGTCTTTTGTCAGGTGTGTTATCCTCACGTCGGCCATTGTACACACTTTGACTGAACTAACACTTGCCAAAGTGATACAATGGAAAAACTGCATTAGGATTGGATCGGCCCTCATAGGTGTCGCGCTTGTCGCTTTCGGCCCGTTTGTATATTTTAACGAAATGCCGCAACTCATCCAGCGCCTATTCCCGTTCTCTCGCGGCCTGTGTCATGCATACTGGGCACCAAACGTCTGGGCGTTGTACTCGGCAGCTGATCGCGTTCTGTTCGCCGGTACGAATTTCCTTCTTTTGTTTCGAGAGTTCTTGGTGCTGACCGACATCGTGTTAGTGCTGCATAGATTTTTCAAGAATCCGGCATACGCGGAAGACGCTGCCAGTCTCACGCGAGGACTTGTCGGCGTGTCCTCGTTCAATGTACTGCCAGACGTGCCGCCGCGGGTAACATTTTTGTTGACCTCATTCTACCAATGGGTAAGTTTTGGTGACGATCGTTCACTGACGTGCTCTGAGGTGCTGACTTTTACAAGATTTGTCTGATTCCGCTGGCTATTCGGCCGACGACTGACAAGTTTGTCAGCTCCTTGACGCTGTGCGGATTTGCTTCATTCTTATTTGGGTGGCACGTGCATGAGAAGGCAATCCTGCTGGTCATCGTTCCCTTCAGCTTCCTCACACTGAACGACCGGCGCTATCTTCTGCCGTTTTACGTTCTCGCGGTGTCGGGCTACATCAGCCTGTTCCCGCTCATCTTCACCTCCGCCGAGGCGCTCGTGAAGTACCTGTACACGTTCGCGTGGATATTCGCGTTCTACAACGTCTTTGACGATCTCGCGCCCGTGCGGTCGACGCGCCGGGTTTTTCTGCTGGACCGGCTCGCGCGGCTGTTTCTGCTGGGCTTCATTCCGCTGCTCGCGTTCGTGGCCCTGTACGACCGCGTGCCGGGCCTGCGGGAGATGGAGTTCCTGCGACTGATGCTGGTGAGCACGTACTGTTCTGTCGGCATCGTAGGCAGCTTTGTTGGGTTTAGCTGGCTGCATTTGTTTACGTGAGGATGATGTAATATCTTTGTTTGATATCGTAGGTGTATGTAGAGTGTATGATACGAGATAGGACGATGATCCGAAGGCTATTTAGCGCGCGCGCCGCACACGTCAGAGGCCCGAGTCCGAGGATACGCGGATTGACTTCGCCGCCCAAGTCCCGCTCTGTTCCTCTGTTCCTCTGTTCGCTCTTCGTCCCAGAACTCCAGTAAATTCATTGGCATCCGCTCCGTCGACAGTCGTTGTCCTGCTGCTGCTGCTGCTGCTGCGTGCGCCCCCGAGAGCTGTCCTGTTTGTTGCTGTGAATGCATCGACGATCGTTGCCCGATCCACGAAAAGGTTGGCCTCCCATCCCAACGGCCACGTCTCGTTGAATCAACATTGTGTTCCCCTGCTGACCCAGTCCTGAACAAAGACGACCCCAGCGTCCAACTCCCTCGCGCACTACGACGCAGTAAATGACGCTGCCGACATATCTCCTGCCGCTCTCTGACGTCGGCGCGCCAGCGCTCGTCGGCTCGGGCACCTTCATCTCGCTGCCGTCGCCGTACGAGCCCTACAATCTTCGGTTCCGCGTTTCGTCGATCTCGCTCGTCTCGCGCGACGGCACGCTGTGGTGCAATGTTCCGCCGAGCGACAAAGTCGAATTTGAGAGAGAGACGTTTTACCCACACAAGTGAGTTTTGCAGCCGGCGTCGGTCGCCTGCGGGCGGGGTAATGGCAGAGTAAGTAGTATAGCTAACGACCGGACACAGGATCTGTCCGGGGTTTCACGCTACGTGCCATGTGGACATCACTATTCGGACGCCTGGTGCCTATGCGTTTTATCTTACGTATCTGCCTCTGAACAATTTCCTTGCTCCGCTGTCCACGACCAAGTCGATCTCCGCGCGGTACCACTTCACGGTCGCTCCGCGCTTCACGATGAACGACGTGCCGCTTCCGCTCGACGCGCTCAGCATTCAGTCCGTCGTGTCCAAGTGGATGGGCCCATTCGAGACCTGGGACGAAAAGCTTGGCAAAATAAGAGGCAAGGGCTACAACATGGTCCACTTCACGCCGTTGCAGCACCGCGGCGAAAGCAACTCGCCGTACTCGATCTACGACCAGAGTGCGTTCGACCCGGACTTGTTCAAGAACGGCATGCACGACATCGAGAAGCTCGTCGAGATCATGCGGGACAAGCACCACCTGCTGTCCATGACCGACGTCGTGTGGAACCACACCGCGAACAACTCGACCTGGCTGAGCGAGCATCCCGAGGCCGGCTACTCGATCAAGACCGCGCCGCACCTGCAGGCCGCGTACGAGCTCGACGACGCGCTCGTCGGGTTCTCGCGCTCGCTGCGCTCGCTCGGGCTGCCCACGAACGTGCGCAACATGGACGACCTGCTCAAGATCATGGACGGCATCAAGATCCATGTCCTCGGGGCCCTCAGGCTGTGGGAGTTTTACGTCATTGACGTCCAGTCCGTTACGGACAAGGTCGTCGAGGCGTTCGGCAGCAAGGCCACGCGCGTGACGCCGGTGCCTCAGAATTTGTCGTTCGACGACCTGTGCATATTCATAAAGGACAGGACCGCGCGGCGACTGAACCGGCTCGGCGAGCGGTTCAGGAAGTTTGTCGATCCTATTGCGTTCGCCGGCATCCTGAAGGCGATCCTGCCCGCCGACGCGTCACCGGTCAGGGTGCGGGCCGAGGCGACGCGGATTCTCGACGAGATCAATCTGCCGCTCTACCGCGAGTACGACGACGACGCGGGCGAGATCCTCGAGCAGCTGTTCAACCGCATAAAGTACATCAGGCTGGACGAGCACGGCCCGCGCGCCGGCGAGATCACCGCCAAATCGCCGCTCGCGGACGCGTACTTCACGCGCGTGCAGGTAGACGGCGAGACGGTCGGCCTGGCCAACAACGGATGGATCTGGAACGGCAACCCGATGATTGACTTTGCCAGCTCGCATTCCAAGGCGTACTTGCGGCGTGAGGTCATCGCGTGGGGCGACTGCGTGAAGCTAAGGTACGGCCGGTCGCCCGAGGATTCGCCGTATCTGTGGGAGCACATGCGGCAGTATACCGAGATCTGCGCGAAGCACTTTGACGCGTTCCGGATTGACAACTGCCACTCCACGCCGCTGCATGTCGGCGAGTACCTGCTCGACTGCGCGCGCAAGGTCAATCCGGATCTGTATGTGGTCGCGGAGCTTTTCACTGGGTCCGAGGACATGGACAAGCTCTTTGTCGAGCGGCTCGGCATCAACAGTCTCATCCGCGAGGCCATGCAGGCCTGGTCCGAGTCCGAGCTGTCGCGTCTCGTGCATCGCCACGGCGGCCAGCCGATCGGCAGTCTTGCCGCCTGCCACATCTCGACGGACAAGCTTGTCGCGGCCTCGCCCGTGCACGCCCTCTTCATGGACTGCACGCACGACAACGAGACGCCGGCGCAGAAGCGCACGGTCGAGGACACGCTGCCGAACGCGGCGCTGGTGGCTATGTGCTCGTGTGCGACCGGGTCGGTGCTCGGATACGACGAATGCTACCCGCACTTGCTCGACATCGTGAACGAAACTCGGGACTATACGTTTGACAATGGCATCGGAGCCGTCAAGAAAGTCCTGAACGACGTGCACGAGTACACGGGCAAGAACGGCGCGGAGGAGATGCATGTGCACCATGAGGGCAATTTCATCACCGTGCATCGAGTCAACCCGCGAAAGGGAAAAGGCTGGTTTCTGATTGCACACACGAAGTTTTCCGATGGCAATTCAGGACAAAGACGTAAGTTTGTTTGTGATTGAGCCTCTACATGAACTGGAGCTAACTAGGTGCCGCGTCACATTAGTTGGCCCTGTCGTATTGCAGGGGACATTTGCTCGGTCGGTGCTGTCGGCAAGTTTGGCCAAGAAAGGAGAATACAAAAGCTCCGAGACGTTACTTACCGGCGTACCGGTCGAGGTTGTCGATCTGGAGCCTCCAAATGTGGTGTTTGACACGATGCACAATCAAACGACCATCACGCTGCCAGACAATTTCCCTCCTGGCTCGATTGCGCTCATCCGCACGTGGATTCCGAGCGCGCAAGAGAGTGTGGACGACTTTGCGGTGTCAGGCGCAGTTGATGCGGTCAAAGACCTTGATCTGATCGATTTGAACATCGTGCTCTACCGATGCGACGGCGAAGAGCGTGACTTGTCGGCAGGTCGGGACGGCGTCTACGTCGTGCCGAACTTTGGACCACTCGTCTACGCTGGACTGCAGGGGTTCATGTCGCCGTTCACGCAAATCATCGGCAAAAACGATCTTTCTCACCCGCTCTGCGAGCACCTCCGCCAGGGACAGTGGCCGCTGGATTACGTGACGTACCGACTTGACAAGCACTTGCAGAGGTTTCCCAATCTTGCCCCGCTTCTGGAGTGGTTCGAGTCCCGGTTCAGTGCGATCCGGAAAGTGCCTCCGTTTCTGCTGCCGCGGTACTTTGCAATGGTCCTGCAGACCGCGTACGAGGCCTGCCGCGCGCGTGCAAGCGAGCTCCTCGGGTTTCGGTTTACTGACGCGCACGATTTCCTGCAGTCGCTGCTGTTGTGCTCGGTGCAGATGGTTGGTATCGTGAACAGCACCTCGCTGCACCCCACCGAGGTCGTGCCATGCATGGCGGCTGGTTTGCCGCACTTCAGCAAGGAGTACATGCGGTGCTGGGGCCGGGACGTCTTTATCTCGCTCCGAGGACTGCTGATCGTACCCGGGCGGTATGCTGAGGCGCGAGAGCACATCCTCGCGTTTGCATCGACGCTGAAGCACGGCATGATCCCGAACCTTCTTGACGCCGGCCGCCGGCCGCGATACAACTCGCGCGATTCGGTGTGGTTCTTTTTACAGGACGTGCAGGACTATGTCAAGCTTGTGCCGAACGGGCAGGCGATACTTTCTGAGAAAGTGAAGCGACGGTTCCCGCTGGACGACACGTTCGTGGAGGCGGACGATCCTCTAGCATTCAGCTACAGCACCTCCATGATCGACATCATTCAGGAGATCCTGCAGCGCCACGCCGAGGGCCTGCATTTCCGAGAACACAACGCCGGTCTGCAGCTGGACATGCAGATGAAGGACGAGGGCTTCAACATTGACGTCGAAGTCGACTGGGAGAATGGCCTCATCTTTGGCGGCAACCAGTGGAACTGCGGCACGTGGATGGACAAGATGGGAGAGTCCGAGCGGGCGGGGAACAAAGGCTGGCCCGGCAGCCCCCGCGACGGCGCCGCGATCGAGATCTCGGGCATGCTCAAGAGCGCGCTGCGGTGGGTGAACGAGCTGCGTGCGCAGAAGGTGTACCCGTACGACTCCGTCACGACCGGCGGCGGCACGAAGCACGTCAAGCTGGCGGACTGGGAGGCACTCGTGCAGGCCAACTTCGAAAAGGCATACTACGTCCCGCTCGACCCGGCAGACGACGACGAGTTCGTGATCAACAAGGCCTGCGTGAACCGCCGCGGCATATACAAGGACCTCTTCCGCTCCGGAAAGGAGTACGAGGACTACGAGCTGAGGCCGAACTTTGCCATTGCCATGACCGTGGCGCCGGAGTTGTTTGAGCCGGAGAGGGCGTTAGGCGCGATTGCAATTGCGGACACGACGATCCGGGGACCGGTCGGCATGTCAACCTTAGATCCATCTGATTTGAACTATAGACCGTACGTATTTTCTAAAATGTCTCCTGCCGTGATGGTCATGCAAGCTAAGTATTGATTAGATACTACAACAACTCCGAAGACTCGACCGATTTCAAAACCTCCAAGGGCCGCAACTATCACCAGGGCCCCGAGTGGGTGTGGTGCATGGGTTTTTTCCTGCGCGCGTTTCTGCATTTCGACATGCTCCGCAAGTCGACCACGCTCGAGCGGCTCGAGACGATGCAGCAGATCCACCTGCGGCTGCAGGGCCACGAGCGCTGGCTTGCGGACTCGCCCTGGGCGGGCCTGACGGAGCTCACAAACAAGAACGGCGAGCTCTGCCACGACTCGTCGCCGACGCAGGCGTGGAGTGCGGCCACGCTGATCGATGTGTACAATGACGCGATTGCAGCGGTGTCGCAATTCAAGTAGTCTTGCGGGTTTGTATTTTTGCATCGTTTTTTTTTTTCCTGTTTGATTTTGTTAAGTAGAATGTGTCATTTGTTGTACAGCATTGAGAAAGTCAAGTTTCTCAAAGTAGGATACTGAAGAGAGTTTTAGATTCATTCAGCATTTACGTTTGTTCATATTTTCAATGGGATCTTCGTGCTTTTAAATAACTCGGTAAAAGAAGCTTACGCTGCAAACATTCGTGCACAGATAAGGCAAGGTTGGCAAAATCTCGAGACCGCCATTCCTCGCGGCTCTCATAATTGCCGCGTAATTCGAATGCCCGTCCACAGTCACGCTCGCTGTCCAGTGCGAGCCCAACAACTGTTATCTTCAATCGGCGTTCCATCAGAGTTGTTTTGCGATGTATGTACAGCGTCTCATCGTCCGCTGCAATGAACACGGCGTCCGGGACGACCCCGAGACTTGCACCCAACTGTACCATCATCAGCATCAGTGGCGTCTGCGACAAATGACAAGAACGTCATCGTCTCGCTGGTATGATACAACGACATATAAGATACGACTACGAAGATGTAGATGAGCCCAAATAATGAATATAATTAATAAGATATACATGAACCCAAATAATAATGAATATAACATCTTAATGAATAATCAATAAGATATAAATGAACCCAAATAATAATGAATATAACATCTCACAATAAGAAAATAACATGACGCCAATACAAACATAAAACTCCAATAATAATAAAACACCAATGACCAATGCACACCTCTATAAACGGTGGCCGTCACTCAAATATATAGGTATGAATAACATAACGCCAATAGAAACATAATATTACAAAGAACGCCCGTGAACAAAGCCAACCTCCATCAGAGGTGGCCGTCACTAAAATTTATAGGTATAGGTATATATGGCTGCACCTTCTCGATCC